>VCRD01004191.1:30240-41231 GCA_006783055.1 Trinorchestia longiramus
AGTGGTGGAGGGAGTAGTGATGGAGGGAGCTGTCAACCCCATCCTTCCTTAATTTCTACTAGGAGGGGAAGGGAGGGAAGGCTATCGTTGATGGAGATTGCTTTGCAGACACAGCAGAATTTTTCAGTTGATTTTATTTCTGATCGTGACGGCATTTCCTGTCCATTTACAAACTGCCCACGGAAAATACAAACATCAGTATCAACGATACATATTTTCAAGTATCAAAATCAATCAAACAAACGCTAAATTTTGAAACCTTGATTTCGGTATCGTTGATGCCTTCAATAGCTTCGCACAATGAAACGAACGCTTCAGGTCTCTGAGAATTGTCTTAAGAGATGTTTTGAATATATGGTGGCAATACTATAAAGTCACGTCATTTCTGAGATTGCAGCTCACAAAAACTGTGAAATCAGTGTACAAAATATACTTTCGCGAATGGATAAAGTTAAGCTGCTTGTAAGTAAATGCCTTCTGTAATATTACAGGTACCATGTAACATATAATTTATTTGTGCAGTGAAAAAATTTCTGATCTGAAATCACAGCTAAGAAAGGCATGCCAGAAATAGTAAAACGTTTAATTTATTTTCAGGTGTGCTACCCAGCAGTGACCTGGTCATCAGAGACGGGGGTTCAGTCTACACAAATGCAGGGAGCGCAACTAGAATTCCTATGATGGAGTGGACGCATGTCTGTCTTGTGGTTGCCAAGGAGTTCACGCACACATTCGTGGGTGGCCTGCTTGTGAAAGGACTCAATGTCACCAGAGAGGAATTTAAGGGCGTATCAGTAAGAATTGGAGGGGAAAAAGATACGGATGATGAGAAAAATGAAGAAAAGGGAAACTTTGCAGGGGAAATTTCTTACCCTGAGGTATGGGTCGAGGTGTTGCCGTACAGAGATGTCCTCGAAGTTTTGTCCGAGTGCCGCCAGCTGAACATGGCACCCGCAACTGTAGCGTGGAAGTACAGCGGAGATGTATCAGTGATACCACACAGAACGAGAGGAGAGCCATGCCGCAAATCTACTTCAGAACTCACTCTTGTTCAACCGAAACTAAAATTCTCGAAAGCACAATCCTTCTGTTCGAATTTAGAGCTCAATTTGAATGATGTTTCCACTGTTCAAAAGAGAGAGATTGTGAAAGAGTTTATTGCCAAGTATAGAGGCTCATGCTTCGAGCAAGGAAAAGGAGCGTGGGTGGAGCAGCCAGTAGTTCTGCCCAACACTACTGGCAATGCTTGCAAAGCTTTGTCACCTACAGCAAAGTTCCAAAATATCCCTTGCTCCTCTGAACTGTGCGCTATTTGTAACATCAGAAAGAACAGACAACTTTTTTACTTGCGAGAAATATCGTCCACAAATGCGGCTAAATTAACCTTCATCGTGGCAAATGATGTCAATTCCTCCATGTACTTTCAAGGAGTCACCGGACAAACCATTGAATGGCTCAACGGTCGATGGCTGCTGAAAACAGGAATGTTTGGAACGGTTTTGGCAGAATTACAAGAGAAGGAGATCATTGGTTCAGGAGTCTGGACCATAAGGGAAGCCTGGGGCGACAGACCTGATGGACCTCAAGTCTTGTTAACTTTCAACAGCTGTTTAGATGACCAGTGGTGGTGTTCCTCAGGGACTTGCATTGCGTCAAGTCAGCGATGTGACAACGTTCGTGACTGTCCCGATGGAAGCGACGAAGAAGACTGCTTCTCTAGAGCGGCTCAGATTGCGTCCACCTCCGTTAGAGAAGTTCATCCAGGCAACGTGGATGTGAGTCTGGAGGTCACCGTCCTGCGTCTCATCCAGAGCAACGAGGATGCACCTCTGCAAGCCGCCATCAAGCGAAATCTCATGTGGACTGACAGTGTAACGGAGTTCCCCAACATAACTAGCGGAAAAACCACCAAGTTGTCAGAGTCATTCCCCGTTTGGAGGCCCGTGATAGCACCTGAGGGAGTGCAGCCACCCCCAGGTTTGTGCATTGGGGAGGAATGTGAAAACCCAGCGGTGCTCACAGTCTACACCCAGTCTTCCCCAGCCCTCACAGCTCAACAGTCAGGAGGTAAGTAGAATGACTTTCGTTCACAGTTGTTCAGTGGAATGATTTGAGTCTGTCCTTGTCCAGAGTAGGAAATTATCTCTGCAAAAGTTAAGTGGAATGATGTATCTCTGCAGTAGTTCAGTAAGCATTTTTCCCTATTTCTTGCTGAGGACATGGCTTACTACCAACATGTACTGAAAGTAAAAGCAAAAAAGGTGTTCGGTGTTATCGTTG
This sequence comes from Trinorchestia longiramus, assembly GCA_006783055.1. Taxonomy (NCBI): domain Eukaryota; kingdom Metazoa; phylum Arthropoda; class Malacostraca; order Amphipoda; family Talitridae; genus Trinorchestia; species Trinorchestia longiramus. The sequence goes on from VCRD01004191.1 coordinate 32,521, forward strand.
ATACTCGTATAATAAATGTATTAGTATGTTTCTCTTGCGATGGAAGAAAAATATTTAATGATAGGGTGGGTTGTCACAATCCTGGATCATAGATTTCTTGACCTGCTGTTATAATGTGATCAAGTTTTGCTTTTCTTATACAAGTGCAAATTGACTTTCAAACACCATCCTATTTACTGCATAATTTTATATATCTCAGGAGTTCACAGAATGTATAGGTCCATTTATCTCAATGCACGTTTGACCTTGTGTTTCGAGTACCAGTTTTTCTAAACAACGAAAGTGGTTTTTGAAATGCTGAAACTAAACTGATACCTTGTCTTTTAACAAGGAGAAGTATTATATGTTCAATAATATGCATGTTGTCTTCACCAGACGAGATGTACAGAAAGGCAACTCTTCGCTTGAGAACTTTGTCAGTACATTCCCTCGACTGTCAGGGACAGTACTTGACTTTCTTCCCCTTCGAGGAACACATTTGTGACCTGCATTTCAGACCCAATGATGAAACTTACTCCTTGACTTCACTGTCCGCCATCTCCCCGGTCCGCTACACCCAACATTTCATCGTCCAAGCAGTGCAACTTCGGGGTTTAAAAACCAGGGACGATGCAACAGCCTACGCAAAAGCAGTTTTGAAGATCCATGTAAAACGATTATGTGGTTTCTACGTGGTTTTAGTGTTCATCCCTTCGTTCTTTCTCCTGATGCTGAACAGCATCATGCTGTGGGTACATGAGCCACAAGAATATCGCCTCACTACCAGCATATTCATCGCGCTGTCTTTCTTGCTGATGTGGCTCATCATCACGACAAGTAGTCCTAAAAGCAGCACCATTCGCGCTATCGACGTGTGGATGAGCTTCACTGTGACGCACTCACTTCTGCACGTCATCGTGAATACCATCGTCCGAGCTCTATTAGTTGATGAAGAGGAGGGTCCTCACTCACGTAACCGATCCTCTCTCAGTTCCAGGCCGGTATCCAGGCTACGGCAAGTGAAACCAATGGAAGTGTCCAGCCTCTACGACGCAATCCTTGCCAAGATGGCAAAAGACGAGAACGAAAACACGTGGACTGTCGCTTACTGGGTCATGTTTTGCGCAAGAATTGTATCCCCAACCCTCTCAGTGCTTTTTATGGTTTCTTTCTGGCCTTTCGTGGCTTATTATGCAAAAGAACAAATGTAAGAATCTGTGAAACTCAATCACAAGATTGCTATGAGGATTTAGGCAGGTTTTGAGCTCACTATTCAAACTCAGGGAAACGAGACAAGGAAGCACGTCCTCACTGAAACCATGCTGCAAAAAAAAAACCATTCCCCACTAGTATTCTCATGAGCATTTTTATCCACCCTGTTGACCCTGGAACCAGACAACGATCATCTGACAGACAATATAATCTACACACTATCTCGTGGCAACAAACGGACTCAAACGCATTTAATACAAGAAGCGGCAAAGTGATCAGACACATTTGTAGGTCCATTGAATAATAGAGTAACAGCACCCATTTGTTGGCATACAGTTTTAAGACAAAATGAAACTATACGTACATTCCGAAACAAAAGCAATGTGTTCTCTACTTAATTTAGATTTTATCAAACCTACCATTGTGTGGGATTATTTTGCAGCTCCCTGTACTTAAGTTGAATGCAAGAACTACTGATAGTAGTCCTTGGTTGAATGGTAAGATGACTACGCCGTGTGACCTCCAACTCAGCGCCTGTAGAGAAGCGTTCAAAGTTCAATTGTATAGTAAAGTTCATGCATTGAGCTGGCGAAGCGCAGGCGCTCCCAGTCAATGTTTTGTTATCCATTAAATCGCATACGTAGATGACGCTATTTACTCTTAAACTATCTCGAGAAACACACAATTTATTTATTAATTACCTCACTATTTTGTATAATGCTTCTCGAATAGTCTTCTAGTAGCACTAGAACATGGATTGATTTTGTTGTGATGTACGTTAACAATGCAGTCAATATCTTAATTCCCAGTAAACTAGTCTCAACTGCGCCATGTTTAACTATTCATTGATGTAATGTGATGTACTAGAAGTCTATTCTCTCGAAAATAAAGTGAACGCAAAAAAGATTGAATTTGAATTGTTGAACAGGTACAATAATTGTTAGAGCAGGGGTTCCTAGTCTAAAATTCAAACGCCCTAATTCAGTTCATCTCAGGGGACGCTATGAAGGACAAATTACAAATAAACTTGTGAAAAAACTTTTTAGTGTTACTTTAGCATTTGTTTGCATTCCAGCATCATCCTTAAAGCTTAGACTCCGATCATATGTTCTCGTTGGAAAAAGACGGCTGGTATAGTTTTATTTCGGCATTCCGTGGCCGAGAACAAAATTTTAAATGCGCCCAACCAAAATATCCGCTCAGTGTAGCTTTGACAGGGACTAGAGGCACTACAGCCAGTCAAAAAATTGACGAATGAAGTCAATAGATGAAATAAAAACTACCTTGTTTAAGGTGAGTTGCATTGAACGGCGGTCTCCGCACGAGGGACAGGAAAAGAAAGCCAAGTCTGGCCACGAAGTTCAGTCCAGAAACAGTTTCCAACAAGCGTGGTTGATTTCGCTGCTAGGGGCTAGGGTTACCCCAAAGGAACACTAGTTCACCTACGCTCACTGACAAAGACTGCCATAATCAGCACGTGAAGCTCTCGAATCTTTTATATCACCCCGGAGTTGAGAACTTACATACAGTAACTGAAATTAATGCCTACAACAGGCTATCGCAACCGGAGCAGCTACACTAGGTAGCTCAGGCTGTTTGCAAAGAACGTTGCTAGTTGCGCTGATCACTACCGACGCCTTATTGAGTACAGCTCTGGAATCCTTTTCTCCCTTGGACTGCCACGTCCCCACTATACTCGGCACGACTCTTGCAGCAAACTCGTCTTATTCTACAGGGTGTCCTAAAAAGTATGTCCAGTTTAGCTTCTTATTACTAGAATGGGGACTAGACCAGCGGGAGAATGAAGATTTGCGTTCCCTGTCTATGACTGGCTAAACTTTGTTATTTTCTTCCATTTGATTAAAAATGCACGTCACAAAACATATCAAAAATATGCGAGTAATGGGCAGTCAAAGAGCACATTTTATTGTGACTTCCTGTGTATCAGAATATGACCCTGTGATAATAAGGCATCCAGTCTGAGTATCACGTTTTATGAAGTATAACACAAGAATGTCTAGTTTGTTCTCCATTTAACACATTTGTTGCGATGCGACCCACCGGTGGGTCACTCAGGTTAGGTTCTGTAATTTTTCAAAGCTTTCTAGTGACTGTATGTACAAAGTAAAGATTTGCACCAGCTAGGCAATCGCAACAAACTTGTTAACTTGGCATTCAGTCAGTTTGCTTAATAGAATCTACATAAATATAAAAAGTCCGAATTTGATCTTTAAATAAAACGTATCCCACCCCCACGCAATCTTGTACCTAACCACTTTATTCCGCGCATGCCTGTACAAACACCACCTCTAGTACGTACAGGAACTCATGCTTACAGGCCTGTCGACAGGAACAGTCAACTTTTCCGTTGACTGGAAATTCTGTCTCTTAACCACTGATTAGTTTTCTCTAATTTTACACAGAATTAATTATTAAACGCCCAGACATTCTGTTCACGACATCAATTACTGCTGAAATCAAATTTGCAACTTTCACCCAGAAGGAAGAGCCCGATTGCTTTCCACAACTCTACGAAAAAAAAAGGAATATTAATCAAACACAAGTCACTGATGTGGCTCTATATTCTATCAAATGCATGCCGAGACACTGTGACAGAATCTCTCGTATACTTAAAACAAAGTCTGTTCTTAAGATTAAGATTGGCCACAAAACTCTCATAACACGAGACTACTAACAATAATATGCACTAAAATATATGTTTCTCTAATCATGCGTACGAACACAACATAGATAGAAAAATGAGCTTGCAAACTGTCAAGTTTGAAGGACGAAGTCCCGTGTGAAAGAAGAGGTACCCAACCAATAGCTTTGTAAAAATATAAAAACTAAAACTTCTATGTTAAGTTGGGTACTAAAATTACACAACCTTGAGGCTGGGCTACGAAACTTTTCAAATAGCGCTACTGGTCCTCACAAGCAAGGATTTTTACGCGTCTAGAAAAGAACCCAATAAGAAAGCGAGCAGCTCTTTCAACATGACAAGCCCGAGCACCGCACACCACTACACCAACTGGAGTTCTCCTAGCGGTGTACACAGAGGGCGGTTGCTGTGCTGCAGGCAGGGCTAACGAAGACCTGCTGCAGGTGTTGCAGTGTAGCTGCACCGCTGTAGTCCTTACATTAAGAAATGGTACGCTAATAAATAATAGGTTCAAACAATAATCACTTCAACAGTCGAAATCGAAAACCGAGGGCTGGTCATATTTGGAGTCTTGGGTCTTGAGAACAGGTAATGGATTTGTGTAATCTATGCGTTCTTCGTGCAGAGAAACCGTTTATGTTTATTTATGAAATTTTTAAAAGAGCACGCAGACTGAAAAATTCCTTCCAAATCTGTACTTTGTTCAAAAAACTTTTGTGACGTACGGCATCACAGGAAATTTATTTACTTATAAACTGAAAAACAAACTTATTGTGTGCAAATTTTGAAGCTTCGACTTCACATTGAGTTTCTTTATGTTGGCAAGGCAATCCAGAAGTGTTGAGGTTCAAGTTACGACACTGTACCCTTCTCGGCTAAATTATCGATTTTGGTTACCATGTCGTCAAAGAACGTGGAAGCTTGGGTGTCGGTCATTTTATTGGTGGAATAATCAATGGAGAGATAAAATCTTTTCCTGAAGGTGTGACAGGTCAAGGTGAAGAAGTGACCAGCCTGCTCCCCGTTAACTGTCCGGTAGATGTCACTGATGTGCACTGGGTCTTCAGGGTCGCAGGTGCCAACTAGGTTTGTGACGTCACCCATGTTGGTGGTGACGTAATGGCTGTCCGTGACGTTGCAGGTACGCTTGCGGTTGCGGTAGATGTTGAAGGGGAAGATTATACTCGCCCACTTGATGATTGGGATTACTTTTAGGCATGTTTTGTTAGTGAGGTCGTGGTGAAGTTTTTCCTTTTCAGCCATTGCTGTGCCCCAGAAGTCCGCCATTTTCTCAGCAGTCACTACAGTCTTCTGTTCATGCATCGTAACGTGACAGCCCATGTGCTCCTGCTCTTGCTTCGGGTAGAAGCGCCGTAAGTTGATAGCGTCCGAGTAGTACATTTGGACTTTGTCAACGTTTTCGCTTGTTCTGCGACGAGCAACATCGTAATATGCAACATTTGCCACAGTGACAATGCAAGAATGGACGGTGACTCCATTAGCCTTGCACGCTTGGATCAGTTTTCTTGTCACTTCCTCAGAGAATACGTGCTTTTTAACCCTGGTCTCGACTTCGTAATTTTTGGGCAGTGGGTTTAGGCCTTTAAATGTAGTCTTTTTGTTGAAATCCAAGATGATTACTTTGAAAAAGCGCTTCATGAAATAATTCGCCAAGTAACTCTTGGTAGCGTCAACCAAGGGCTCTGCAAAAGGAGGGCTCAACGAGTAGAAAGGAGAAGAAATCGGGCGATTTTGGAGGAGGTCGTTGAGGATATTCACGAACTCCTTGCATATGATCATGTTCGTGGTGGCATCTGTGATGACGTGCAAGACTCCAAATGCAATCAGGTACTGGTTCTCGTGTACCACACCTCTTTGGTTCTCTTCACCAGGTGGAACTTTGACTAGTTTCACCGTCCACAGCGGGCCAGTAGTGAGATCATAAGTGGTGTTACGTACGTCACTCAGAACATCGGCCGTATCGTCGTTGCGAATGTCCAAGTCGACGACATTCTGGGTCATCCTTCGGAACCAACATCGGGCTCCTCTGCGTTGGATGCAGGTGTTCAGGACGGGGATGCGCCTGAGGATTTTATGAAATTCAGTATAATTGAAAGTGCATTTTATTCCAGTAATAAAATTCAAAGCTGCACATACACTTTCATCTTCAGAGGTTAATGTAGAAGTTTAAGATTTAAGTGCGAGTTTATGTACTTCAGTTTATTTCAGAATGATCTACAAGAGTATAAATTTGTTACGAATACATGCTGGCAGGAAAATCACAAATAGTCAAGTCGTCTCAGCGAGCCAACTTTCCAAACGAGTTTTAATATCACTTTAAATATACATCTCTAGGGAAGTACTTCAAAAACAAACAAACACACTTCAGTTTATTTCAGAATAATCTATACGAGTATAACCTTGTTACGAATACATACGGACAGGAAAATCACAAACTAAAATAGTTAAATCAGCTTAGCGAACGAACTTTCCAAACGAGCTTTAATATCTCTATATATATTTATATCTATAGGGAAGTACTACAAAAACATGGCTACACGAAAGCTTAGTGCATATGACGCTCTTTCTGATGAGGCTGCTCGCTCAAAAGCTTTATAAGTGGTCAACATAGAACTGTTTCAAATTTAAACTACAGAAATGTATACTTACTGTACAAGTAAATCCAAAGCCTGGCGCACCACCTTGCGGACCAGAGGCTGTTCGGAGGTGACGTAGATGGCTTGGACCGTGTTAAGACTCCTCAGCCAACCACCAATAGCGAACATCATCTCCACTGACCCCAAGGGCCTCATCCAATCGCCTGGGCCCCATTGCTCGACTTTCCCTGAGAAAGACAAGTACATTTGTAGTGATTTGAGGGCATTAGCAGTTTTTAAATTCCGTCCTTCCAAAATTGTCCACCTCAGGTCACGATCTTGATGGGGGACTTGAGACTTGTCTACAATGAAGGGGAAAATTAGTATCCGAACTGATAGTTTCCAGGACTTGCCAATGAACTTTTGAGAACATTCTGACGAAGAATAACTTGCAAAATGGTCATTGAGCTACTTTTGGAAGCGTGGCGATTGGTTCAACTTGTAATATATAAAATTCTCCTGAAATCTAGACTTACTTTGGAATTTTTTTCAAATTTTTTTCAATTTTTGGAGTTTCAGTAGAACTTCTAAAGTAGCTTACGAAGAACAGTTTGTCAGCATCTCCAGACGTATTTAAATCCATAAGACAAACAAACAAACAAACACTCATTGCGAGTTTGACACTTTCTTAAAAAAATTCGCACAACAATTGAAATTAGACTTTAATCCACAACAAGAACATAACTTTACAATTAATGTTCCCAAGTTTGATTTTTTTCACCTAAGGACATGGATCAATGCACAACAAGTCTTTGAGCACGGCACAGTGAGTATGGAATTTCTACCCAGTGAAATCCAACATTCATGGAAATAGCAACTGAACTGGAGACAATAATTAGAATCAAAACTCTTTGGTCTTCTTCAGTCTTGGGTAACGACATCGAAAGCGTACAAGTTCACCGATATAAGCTCTAGGTTGCCACTATCTTTAAAATGTATGACCATGTGAACATGAGAAAAATTAGCCACTCTCGAAGCTCGACGTTATCTTCAAACAAAGAACAAGAATGCCATCTATGTAATTTCTTTAATGAAGCTTTCTCTGACACAAGACACCGATGCGCGAGATGTTCCAAGAACCCTCTGCAACTCCCGAGCGAAACTAACGGACTTCTTCAGGTTCTAGGTTTGCAGAACATCTCTTCCGAAGACGTCTGAGTGTGTCCAGCCCCCCACCAAAGGAGGTCCAATTATGTTCAGCACGAGAGCATCCAGGAGTCCAGGAGAGCGACGGCCATTTTCAGCGATCGCGCGTGAATCTGACCTTCCGACGCACCTGGAACAGCTGGATTCTATGTCATCAATAGAAAATCCATGAAGACCAGATTTCTGAAATCAATTCCTCTTGTGCACATGAAATTCAATGAAAACGTCTCACTTTGACAAAGACCGAATCACTAGTTTTGTCTAGAACTTGAGGACATCGTATCTGCTCGCGCAATAACTGGTCACTCATTTACCATTTAGAATTACCGTAGTCTTCAGGCACGTAAAAAATTTCGGGTCTTCACAGCTTACTTCATTTCTAGACTATCTAAAAAACTACTATAACTGTACAGTCTTGACAAGCCACTGTAGTGAACTCAGACGAGTGATCTTTTCTGACATTTCTGCCAATTTGTTCATATTACCGCAAGGTTCCTAATCGAACGCATCACTGATACGCACGTATCACGAAGCCCGTAATAGCCATAGAGCTAACCCATTATTTCCGTTATTTATCGTCTCTCAAAAGAAGCTTCACAATTTAAAAAAATCTAATCCAGCAAAATGCTTGTACATCAGAGTTTCAGTTCTTGAAAAACTGACTAATGATGAAACTAGAAATTTAATCCAAACATGAGCAAAGTTGAAAATACAGTAATTTGAAAAACCATGCAAGAGTCCAGCTGACGTTTGAACTTTTGTGAACCATTTTTGCATTTTACTATGTGAACATTCGAAATGAATTTATGACATTTTACAATAGTTTGGTGCAATTTCAATGATTACATTTTGATGTCGAGTTTTCGATTTCGGGACTTCAAATTGTGTATCCAGAATTTCAGCAAAGCTTGACTTCAGATGAAACGAGCTTTCAACCTCTAATTGTCGTCAACGATGCAAAATCCATTTCTGTGCACTCCTGCGTGTTCTATGCAGTTTATATTTCACAAAGATACCGATTTTAAAAATCCAACGACCTTCAAAATCAACTAGTT
>VCRD01004192.1:13851-25405 GCA_006783055.1 Trinorchestia longiramus
AAGTTCAGGTAAACCCGTCAGGTGTAACTGGCGAGTTTCAGCAGCACCTGAAATGTGTTTGTGATATCCCGTAGACTTAGCAACCTTTACGCCGGACATGTTAGAGCGATAGACTTGCTTTTAATACTAGTACGTCAAATCAGTTAACACTTTCAGTGTGGGCTCTTCAGAATGAAATTGCATTTGCGTTAGCTTGACACGGTGCTAGTATTTGATATATAAATTAACTTAATTCTGTAGAAGCGTTAGTTTGACATGGTGCTAGTAACTCATACACGTGAATCGATGCATTTTGTTTAGGCTGTTCACAATCAGTGTGTGAAGATGTGTTAGTTTAGCACATCATGCAAAATGAAATCGTAAGTACATAAAGAATCAGTCTACAAGAAATTTTACGGCATCTTCAGAACAGGACACTGGTGCTGTAATTACAAACTATATCTTGAGTTATTGTAAAAACAATTACGGGTCAAATTAATTAATCGAAATCAATTAAGCAGAATTTTGGGAGTTCTAAACACTACATAGTACGTTTTTTACTTTATGTGGTGGCAATAATAATAATATTTTACACCGAGTTTAACTTCGTGCAACTTTTATGCTGATCATCAAACTTTTACGCTGATCAACGAAACGGAAACTAAAGACTACTTAAATTTACAGATCAACTATTTTCACCGTGAAATTTTTAACGGTTGGTATTGTAGACCGTCGTAAAACAATCATTCTTGCATATTTTTTTACTAAAATGAAAAGTCCCAAATGCAGCACAGTGCGGCAGTATCCAGACTAGCTCAAATAAAATCACTAAGAAGATGCATTAATGGGTAGCAGAATGCAAGCTAGGTCAAATAAAATCACTAAGAAGATGCATTAATGGGTGGCAGAATGCAGGCTAGGACAAATAAAATCAATAAAAAGATGCATTAATGGGCAGCAGCATGCAGGATATGTCAAATAAAACCACTAGGACGGTTTTCAAGTGCTCCAAGAATACGAAAAGCATCGCCTCCGCATGTGCAGATTGGTGAGATCTCTGTGTTTAATCTTTCTCGATGGTCACTTTTTGTGCGGTTCCAAGCAACAGAGCAGCTCTATAAAGCGGTTGTTCGTCGCAGAGCTCAGTTATACACAGCGCTGAAAAACTGGAAGCAACGTATTGGACAAACGCCTCAAAATGTGATGCTATCTTCCTTAACATTGGCACAATGTCGTCCAACTGAACGATCATCCGGTTTTGTTTAAAAACAGATTTGAAATTATGCAGTCATATTTCAGAGTAATCGCATAACACTACGATTGATCCTTTCAAGTCTTGTGGTACACACTTCATGCCTCCGAAGAGGTTATGTTTAATGCTTGATGCTACATAAAGCATACCAATTTTAAAAATTGAGTTCCTGGGCTGCTCAGCAGCTCAAAATTTATACCACCATCATAAATGTAAGGAAATATCCCTATGAATTTATAATTTTTTGAGCATGTTACGTATTTCTTTCTATCAAAAGTAAAAGTAACTTTCAGCCTGAAAGGGTCAACGTAAGAGATAATCTCATGAGCTATATACATCGAAATAAATTTGAAAATCGCATCACGGAACTGAAAGGAATTTCAATGCACATTCAAGCGAAAACAGCCTCTAAATTAAAGGATTCTCTGCTGTTATTTCTCGGCTTTAGGGACGAAATAACAAAGAAAGCTCGCATGTTCTATAGAAAATGACATTACAAAACCACACACAGAAAACTGCGGTCACTGTGACTGATCATTGGCGCGCATTTCAGTGTACATTTATTTTCCTATTTATTCACACATTTATTATTTTATTTTTTGAGTCACTGTAACTAAAATTCTATCGAATATTGTTGATAAACAATGCATTTGCAAATAAAATCATTTGCAAATATTGGTGCATCACCAATAATATTGATGATGCACCAATTCATTTAGTGGACATTTTCATTCGAGTTGATGTTAGTAAACTTCGTCACACCTCTCACGTAAAAGGCAATGATTTACTCAGCTGTAAAGTGGAATTAATCACGGACAAAAAAGGTTACGTATTTCTACTGTATTTCACATAACCTTCACAATAACTGAATAGTCTGTTAAATACTACCAGAAATTCACTAAGCGCATAAGAAAAACACAATCAGCCTCATTGATGAGCGACTTTTCAGCGTGAAATATTTTCTGCTGTTTCTTAGTATTATTTTTGGATTCTTGCACTGTATTCACCACCTTTTTTTACATGGAATCCTGCCCTCAATTCCTGGATTCCCAGCTACTGGAAACAAGGCAGTGGTAGGCACTGGAGGACAGTTTTCTTACCAACAACAACACTAAAGAAATCCTTCAAATCATGATGTCCTTCAGTCAGACTAACAAGCCTGTCCTGAGTATAGTACTACACAGCGCTTATTGAACTCATCAGCTACACCACATTGCTTCTGTAACTTCTGCTGATAGAGAACAATAAATATTCATTCTTTCTAGCGCATAAAATTATGCATCTCCATTTTCAAGCCTCGTTTTATGCAGAGCTTATGATTTGACTCGCCTGTGTGTCGTATTATAAAACGAAGTATAAAAACTATCTTATTCTAACAGCGTCACAACATTTGTCCTATGGAGAAGATAACTTTTAATTCGTTTACTCACAGCAAATAGTCGTTTAATCACATAAAGGTTTGCTAGAGCCCACTTTTTTGATTTAGTAAATTTAAACTATTCCTGGATGGCTGGGAAACGTGCGTGCGGCTGGGATTTTCCAGCTCACCTTCCTATGCACCAAGCAATCAAATTAATTCATGGCCAATAATCCAGAGCACACAACCAATACGACAAGACAGGTTATTGCATTAGTAATGAAGATCAAGATTGGTATATACAGCAGCTGCTGATTTTACAATGCAGTCCTAAGGCTTGGCTGAGACCCGTTTGGCCATTACTGAGGCAACGAATGCATAAGAATCGGATTTAATTTTCAACACAGAAGAAGGAGAGAAAACAGGAGCCCAATTTGAAGTTTACAAAGTTCATAAAGTTTACAGAGCGCACTAATAAGTACGAAAAGTTATTTTACAAAACAGTATATCGAAGTTAAAATCTGTAAATCACACATACATTCATAATGTATGTATGGAAAAATATTTTCGTAAACCAAATTGAAATCTTGAGCATGCAATGCTTTGATCACAGCATACAAAATGTTTCTGAAGTAATGGACAATTAGTAGGTACTATCGATAATTATGATATAATTAGTACATCACATAGAAAACTGCAGTACAAAACATCAAAAATTATCTTGCACTTTGTCTTTTAAAATTCGTTAACATCTGTTCTTAATTGAATGTATGCAGTGGGCATAATTTCAACAAGTGATTGTATCAATCATTATTCAAAACAAATAGCTGCAGAATATTTTAGAAAAGACATCATCTTGTCAGCAAAAGATGCTGAGGCATCACAGAAAAAGCCAAGCTGTCAAGAGGTCGTCCGTCAAGTCTAAGCTGTCCTCTCATGCTAATGTGTTAACGGTTTTAGTACTGACGCAGTAGCGTCGGGATCAAAAATGAAGGGAGTCACTATGTACGGACCGAAGCTCCAACCAAGAACTACTATAAAGTTTATAGTAGTCCTTGGCTCCAACCAAAAATGACTGTTCCAACGAAAAATGACTTCCAACTGTTCACATGACATTAGAACCAACGAGCAAAATGTCATGTGCATCACCATAGTTGACTGAAGTACACGTATTTCTTCGCAGCGAGACTGAAGTATTTATTACACTTCTAAAAATGAAACTGACAGTGAAGACGTGCATGTGCATTATTTAAAATGACTGAAATATAGACAAATTAAAAAGTATCATCAAGCATAATGCAACGCAGCATAAATTATCACACAAACTATCTCATAAGCCAGCTTAATTTTTAAAGTAGTTGTGTAGCTTTAACCAATAGCAGTCCAAACTTCAACATAGATCCTACAGTTCATTCTACATCAAAATAAACTTAGCTAATCACCCTCAAATTAAAGAACCACTTCACTCGACATGACAAAAAAAATCAAGAGTTTCACTCTTAACCTCCACACCAACGAAATACTTTTCGCACTTCAAATTCTGGTATTTCTAACTCATTTAAAAATTGACATAGGTTTCTAAAGCACAGGTCTACCTTGCATTCCAGTCCGGAACGAACGCGTCCAGGACTTTTTCCCACATTTTGCGCATTGGTTCCAAGGTTTCAAGGCCAGTGGGCAGCATCCAATAGCAATGGCTGGGCCGTCGGCTTCTTTTTGAGGCGAGTGAATATTCGCCTGTTCATGTGGTTGCCTGCTTTACGACCGCCTAATGAACGGAGCCGCGGTGACCACAACGCAGACGCTGGATCACTATGTGTATTCTCAGTGAAGATGCATGCAGAGACTTCAATTCAATGAGATGGGATGAATGAGATGGAAAGATCCTCCTACCGCCGAGTGGGATGGATAAATAAAAAGCAGTTAGCAGACCCAAGAGCAGAAGAATGCGGATGGGGTAATTGTAGGGATGGCTTGACATTGTTGATACCCGTTGTAACAATCAATACGACGTTCCTGTGGTCGAGATGGACACGACCTTGTCGAAGTTGATTTCATACTAATCTGTGCAAATTTTTACCCTGACTATATAATATTCGAAATTTCAATGGCATTTTCTTTAGAGAAACGACAGGATCAGCAAAAAAATTAAAGTACCCCAACATTTCAGTTGTGTGCAACGATTTGAGCGAGGTGCTATCACTTGTGCACATCTAGTCAACAGACAACAGAGCCTTAGGTAATATTCCGGAATCCCCTTCGTCTGGTCGATCGTATAACAGTGAACTTTTCCCTCAAGAACGGAGAAAATGAGCGTTGTGCACTTGCAGATGGAGATGTCTCTAAGTACGCTTTTGGCGCGGCATCAATAAAATAACAGGAAATAATTTTTGTCGAAGGAAATAAGAACTGGAATAACTCAATACTGGATGAAATTAGAACTGAATGCAATTAGAACCGGGGGAACTCAGTACTGGAGGAAGCGAGCGGAGGCAACCAGTGGCAGACAAAACCCTCAGTGCTATGACGCGTCAGAGTCAAATGAAGGCAGCGCTGTCCAGGCACAGGTGAGCTCTAGCTTTGCAGCTCCTCTCAGATCTCCACTTGTTCAGATGAAGTCCATCGCAACTCACCTAATACGTCACCATAATTACAACATACTATCATTAGTGGTAACTGTAAATCACTAACCATCATAAGGTATGACTCTTTAAATCACTATGATTAAAAGTAATAATCATACGTGATAAGTTCCTATGATTACAAATGACTATCTATGACAGCTATGAATCACTATAATTATGACAAATTTTCATTCATGATAACCATAAATCGCTAATTAAAATAAACTATCGTTTGTGGGGAGCATAAATAAATTTTATAATAACACACAATCACTTGGAATACTAAATCACCATAATTACAACAAATCATTATTTTATGGGTATGATTTTATTGTTTCCACATCAGTATTTATGCTCACATTGATGAACATTCCTTCCCAATTTTTCTAAATCCGTTATAACCTCACTATCAAAATTCAGTAAAAACAAATCTATAATTATTTGTAGGTTCAATAAAGAAAAGTGTTGTAATTCTGAACAAAGCAAATCACATTCATAAAATGAACATTTTTCTCTTTGACACCTCCACGCTTTCTCCGTTTGACCTGCTCATAGATCTCTTCAAATTCTCTTTAAACTTGTAGACAAAATTCATAGACTTCTATACAAGTTCCTGCATCAATACATCATTGATAAGCCCTTATACTCTAATATGTTCTTCAACTCAACTTCTGGCTCAAGCATCGTGTACAGACTCCAAAACACACATAAGTACATCTTTCTCCTATCCTCTTGTTATGTTTCAAAAATTAGGCCAAGTTTCTTCAAAATTCACGTGAATTTAAGGAGTATAAAAACTTTACAATTACCTCCTAAGTCTCATTTATTTATTCGTTTCACTATTCACGAACACACCTCTTGATGAAGCCATGCACATTTTTGGAAGGTAATCATTTACATATACACAAATTTTTTCCAATAAGGTACTACATATGAAATTATCAATAATTTCATGGATATTGGATATATTTAAACGTGTGAGGTTGATATTAGCTGGTAATAAAGAGATCAATGTGAATGGTCAAGCAATAAAGGTTAAATATTCAAGTATAACTTTTCCTAAAGTAAAAAATTAAAGGCTGAACATTCTGCAGATTTTAATACCTAAGTAGTTGTAGAAGTTTTCGTACAGTTCATAAGATACCCAAATCAATTAAATACCAACTGGATATCCATAAGCACGTACTATTGTAATATTGCTTGATGCTCATTTAACTCGAATTTTAAAAAAATATATAACTGTCCTCAAAGAACGTGTGCTGGTCATTGCCATTAATCCTTACAGAACATGGAAGTTGTTTTTTATGAGAAGTATTTCATAAAAGAAAAGGCTTCTTGGTTCTCTGGATTCCGAGATCCTACTGGATTCCAAAATCCGATAGTGCGAGACCTACGCATTCCTGAACCCAAAAGTCTACGAAAATATTCATGTACAAAAATAGTTCATACGTCCCACCCATACGAATAAGTCACTCAGTCAGCATACTGAGATATCTAATTCTTCTAGCATTACCTAGACTAGAAAAGCGAAAACACGGAAATGTTCAGTCATCTTACTTTTTGTGCATTATACTTAATGTTTAAAACACAATAACAAAAATATATTTAGCTAAATGTAGCAAGCTGTACTAGATTAATATATCTAGTCCAGCTCTCCGTATGAGATAGTAGGTCATCTACATATACACTTATTTCATCATGCAAAAAACTCAAGCACACATCGGGACACGTTAACAGTGGAAACCCAATCCATCACAAGTGATGAAAAACACGTTTTCAAATCATGATATTAATTCAAATATTCTCTACACCATTTTAGCGAAAATTTTCTGAAAGGAACGTTATAGACGCCGCACATATGAAATAATATTCGATGCGCAATACTCTCGCACATTTATGGAATCGCAGAAAGGATGAGACAATGGAGCCTCCTGGAAACTTGGCGATGAGAAACGCCAGTGAGGTTTTGGCTCTAGTCCAAACTGGAGGAGATCTGGCCTCGTCGCTCTCCTGCAGTCCAGTGACTGCGCATTACTTGACCCTTTCTATCAAACTAGTGTGTATGCCCGTTAAAAATAACGGGTTGTAATATCACGCATTTGAAGGAAGAACTTAGAACAACAGACTCTCAGAGACCTAAACAGAAAGTCTACGGATTTAACTACCAATATTTAAGGGAAATTCTCATTGTAATAACGTAGGAGAAATTACGCACAAAAAATGTAAAATTTATTTATTTAAGAAGACACCTGAGGTGTTATTATATATTGTTGATAATTGTTTTGAATCGAAAACGTTTTGACTTCACCACTTCTCCCAGTGTGAAAAGTCACAATTACACACAGCTGCTCCAAAGATGAAACTTGAAGTCTAACTGAAGCATGAAGCCGTATTGATGTTTAAATTACTAAAGCACGTATAGTTCTCGTACGGTTATAAATAGATGTGTTAATTTGAAGTATTTTAAATATGATTCGTTAGGAGAGATAGTTTACTAACTTCGAGCAACTCCAGAATCTAACTCCCAAAGATAAAATCTTGCGGTTCAGCCGAGACACTTGTCTTGTAAAAAGACATCAGAAGGCAGCGTTAATTTCTTCGTCGGTCCAAAACCTAATTAAATGAACTGGGTCATCTTAACCTTTTCAGGCTCATACTTCTGATGGAAAGAAATGTGTAACATGCTCAAAATTTTGTGATTCATTTGGATATTTCCTTACATTTATGATGGTAGTATTTGAGCTGCTGAGCAGTGCAGGAACTCTATTTCGAAAAGTAGTATGCTTTTTATAGCACCAAACATTAAACATGACCTCTTCGGAGGTATGAAATGTGTAACACCAGAATTGAGAGGATTAAGTTATAAATTTATTCATGAAAATGAGTAAACGAATGTGCAGTAAAACCGTAAAATTAGTCAACAAATGGAGTCGTGAAGATTAATGTGGAATGAAAAATAATTGTGATGGAATAAGTATGAGAGCACGTCCATTTTCGTTGATCTAGACTGAATTGCACAAAAGACCAAAACAGTTTTGGGAGAATACTAGAAGTAGAAGATGCACCTATTTTCAATTGAAATAAAAACGTGAGCGATATAAAAACCGTTCAACATTATTAAAACTAGTTGACATGTTCTTTGTCGATCAGAACGTCTTCACTACAACCCCTGTACGATGGGACAAATAATATGATCATTTATTAGTTTGTGCAACACTACAACAAATACTCACTCTTAATCTTCTCGAGTTGCAGACTGCACTCAATGTATTTCACAGAACACTTATTGCATTGCAATGGGAAAGTAACTACACATTTTGTAACACCGAGTGGTTTGTCAAGCCATTCCGTCTATTTACTTCAGCACTTTGAGTGTTTTTTTTTCATACTTTGTTACCTTCTTGTCACCTTTTTGCCATTTTTTGTCACATTTTGTTTCTCTTTTGTCCCCTTTTCCTACCTTTTGTCATCAGTTCTCCCCATTTGTTTCCTTTTGTGATCTTTCATGACCGTGTGTAACGGTTTGTCAAACCAGTAACAAAGATAATTTCTTCAAAATTGTGCAGTACTCCTGAGACTTGAGTGAATGATTATCTCATGAAGAACAACTGCAAATCATGACGCTGCCTCCACAATGCTTCACCCTCCATCTGACTATCTCCCAGTGTGCTTACTTCAATGTCACTATATCTTCGAAATAACCAAAAATTCAGTATTTTGTTCATTAGACGAAAAAATTCGCCTAAATAATTATCTTTATTGTTAAAAAGTTTCGCAACAAAGTTTTATCTAACGGCTAAGTTCTTCTTCTCCAGAGGGCACATTCTTCGCTTGATCTTCGTGAGTGCAGTGTAGTAGTCACTCTCTGCAGAACCATAATTACAATCGACATTATGTCGATTTTTATTTTATACATTATGTCCATTTTTGCCAGTAGTTCTGCGATTCATCTTGACAATTCTTTTCAGGATAGAGCAAGCACGAGAGATTATTGGTCCTCTGGTTAATTGCTGTGTATTCGTTTGTAACGGATTTTTATTCTTTCGACTACTTATAATAATATCCAGAACAGAACTTACGGGTACTTTGAACAGTATAAAAAATTTCCGTATATTTTCCTGCTTTTCCTGTCAGAATGGTGAAACAGGATGCAGGTCCGATTGCAATGCGGCAGACTCACATTCGAATCCCATTGCTGGAGTCAGTTTTTGCCAAACATCGGTTAGTTCGGGATAAAAACGTTCTGTATGAAACCCAGGGCACTTTTCATCAAGCTTATCCAGCGCCCCTACGAGCCTCTATCTCAAGTCGTAATATAGAGAACGGGAACGGTCGCTGAGAGCAGTATCATTCGTTATAAGATAGCGGTAATAATTGAAAACCTGATCTCATGTTCGGTAGATTTATTGTGTCCTGTGTGATATATAAGAATAACGTGTACTTAGACTTTTTACTATTTTTAACACTCGGTGAACATACTGTATCAGGCCACAAGAAAGCGTTCATCATTTAGCGTTCACATGACGATAGTGTGACGAGATAACTACACGGTAATTAAGAGTGTTAGATTGATCACTTGACTTCCCTCTCCCCCCCTGCACTACACAGTAATCTCTCCAGCGCGTTTAAATATGCAAGAGCAACGTTGGAGCGGTAGAAAGCACAGGGTCTGCAGTCAGTATACTATTACAATTAAATCAGATCTATTGCATTCATATAGTACGTGAAATTTTCAGTCTAAGTGTTGGACTCTTTAGATTTTTCACATTAGTTGAGTGAAGCTCATCGATATTTCTTTTCTTTTCATCTGAGTGATTAAACTGCTAATGGGAATTGAGTTGCTGAGCTATATAAAATTTATTTCACATCTTCTTTCATATTATTAACAGTTATTTTGCATGATGCACATTCCTCACGAAAAATCCGTAGCTAAATCTCCAGTCCTATCTCAAGAAGCAATCTAAAAATACGGAGGGATCTTAAGCCTAAGTTTGTAAATTTCAGAAGCGTTTTAGATAACAAAAGCAACAGGATCAGTTTGCAACGTATAACTGCAAAAGGAATGATAGCATCTCACAGTCTCGGGCATGGGGAGCGACTTTAATCCCTCCTTCTGAATGGGAGCAAGAAGCGTGAAAGCTCTTCTTTGACGTATAAAAACACAATGAATTAAACGCAAAAATCCAAGCACTTATAATCGCTTGTGCCACGCGTGAATAGTGGATCATACGGAATAAAATCTAGCGTTGTTATGCAGGGCTGTGACAGGAGGCATGAGTCGATGAGACAGGTTGAATGTCATCCTTAAATACGAGAATAAATTAATAAAGATCATGTAGCCGAAGTATTTCCAGCGCACTCTTGCTCGTGGAATTCCAGAGCCTCGATTCTAGCTCATTGTGTCACTGCACAACTTGAAGAAAACTCCACCCGCTTTTCCAGTCAGTGGTCTGGAAAACTCCATTAATATCCTTCTTTAGAAACGATCATGTTATTAACAAGATCTAAATGCAAGCAGTGTATAAGCTAGTTTTAACTCACTCGAGTTCAATTTTTATAACACACAGAAAGTGAATTGTCTTAAGAACACCAAAAGCTGGAATGTTGTCCGCACTGAACACAACTACTCCCGATCAGAAAGAATGTAACACTAGGATGAGGCAATGAACTTACGATATCACCCATACGACGACCACAAATGCTACGCTCAAACTTTGATGCACAGCGCCCAACTTTAGATAAATATTTATCTAAAATATTCCCAAAACATACGAGCGAAGACCACATGCCAATCAGTTGGACGCCATTAGACGAGAATTACATTGAAATATTAAGTAGCTCTGCATTCAATTATTCAAGCCTCAATCCACAACGAATTTTAAACATGAAATAAATATTTTCGAAATATTTAGTTAGAGATCATTGCCAATATTCCCTCTGATTCCTTATTCTATAACTCTACCCCTGAAGAGCAAAATTGTTAATTAATGTCTGCACACATTCAGAAATAGGCACACCGTGCCTATGTACCTCCAGAAATGGAGACACCGTGCCTACATACCTCCAGAAATGGAGACACCGTGTCTACATACCTCCAGAAATGAGGTTCGAAGCCTGGGCAGCGGTGACAGCGAGAGCAGAGCGCCCTGTCTGTGGCAGCGAGGGCTCGGCTAGCCTGGGGGAGGGAGATAGTGGGGTTAGGTCAGGTTGTGTGAAATTAGGTTGGGTTGTGTCAGGTTCGGTTGTGTCAGGTTGGGTTGGATCAGGTTGGGTCGTGCCAGGTTAGGTAGGGTTGGATCAGGTAGGGTCGTGCCAGGTTAGGTAGGGTTGGATCAGGTAGGG
>VCRD01004192.1:37735-49035 GCA_006783055.1 Trinorchestia longiramus
AGACGCATAATAATGAGGAACAAGACGCATGATAATGAGGAACAAGACGCATGATAATGAGGTACCTCATGAATAATAGCAGTACTCAAACTACAGCCTTTAAAAAATGTGTACATTTTTTGGTCACTCTGTACCAAACCGAAGTGTCAGATCATCCCATAAGTTCTGTCCGAATTTTACCTTTTTTAAAGTTGAACGAAATTTAAAGAGTATTTTATAATGTCTAATGGAGCTGAACATTGTTTTTATGTTTACATGCATTTAAGCTGATCAAATTTTATTTCAGAGAACAATAAAATTAAATTTTGTTTAATTAAAACCCTGCTAACATGGAAGTACCCAAGAATCATTTGAGGCACATAATGCTTTATGAGTTCAAGAAAGGAAACTCAGCAGCCAAAGCGGCTAGAAACATTCAATCAGTTTATGGAGAGGAATATGTGAATGAACAAACTTGCAGAAGATGGTTTGCGAAATTCAGAGTTGGAGATTTTACCCTCGAAGATGACGTCCAGTTGAGTTTGATGAAAAGCTTCTTGAAGCAGCCCTTGAAGAAAATCCTGCTTTATCAGTTGAAAAATTGGCAGTGATTCTCAGTTCAAACCATACAACTGTTCATCGTCATCTTCAAAAACTTGGAAAAGTTCCTAAACTTGGAAAGTGGGTGCCTCATGAATGAAAATTCGGATAGAACTTATGGGATGACTTGATACAAGTGGTGGATATTTAGCCTGAAATTACCAAGGATTGGCCCGGGCAATTTTTAAAGTAAATAACTTAAAATTGCTTCACAACTGCAAAAATCCAAGTAAAGCGAAATACATAAAAATCTGCATTGGGTAGATTATAGAGCGAAAAATTTGTTTATTTCACAACTATCCAGCCGATAGTTTTGAAATAAATAAATTTCAAAACTACGTCAGGTTTGGAATGAACTCCAGCACTTCTGAAATAAACGTGATCAGGTAAATAAACTGTGCCTCGAGGAATTAATTTTAATAAGGTTATCGCCTCAGTAATTATTAGACGATATTTTTGCATCGGCAAAGCGGCTCGTCTCTCTCAGAACTTTTGTTGTATAATTCATGTCAATAGTGACTACAGAAATACGACGCAGTTCATCAACACAAATGTGTACGTGTAAAGCGTTGAACTAAATGCATTAACAATAGGTCGTTTAATTTAACTTCTTGAAAAATTAAAACTAAACATTGATGCAAAAGATCTCTGTGAAAACATACAATATACACTTCAGATAAAACAATTCTTGTCAGTATTAATCATTTAATGCGTTTAGTAAGTAAGATTGTCGAAACATTTCGAAAAAAGGTCTAATTCAAATGAGTGAAATTAACATTTTAGGGACAAGAGTAATAAAGCGTAGTGGAGACCATGACTAAGTTGTAATTCTAGAGATTCATATGAAATCACTTCTTCACAAAGAACCCTCAGTCCAGGATACACTCTCCTTCAAATAGACAAAAGAGAATTCCTAAGCTGGCCAGCAACTAATTGAGAAGTGTTCCCATTAATGGAAAGGCTTTAAAATTTCGTCTGAAGAGATAAGAGCACTGAGGTTAGTTGGAAGTCCAGGTCTTAGGCCTAATTTGAGGAACGCACCATGAAAGCCATCAGAGAAGAGCTAACCATCTTAAGAGAATCCAAGATTCTGATCGTTTTGATGCTGAGCTTATCAGTGGGACATTAGTTGACTACGCTGGGCACACGGACTGACGAGTATAATGCGAGTGACACTCCAGCCAGTGACACTCCAGCCAGTGACACTCCAGCCAGTGACACTCCAGCCAGTGACACTCCAGCCAGCGACACTTCAGCGAGTGACACTTCAGCGAGTGACACTCCAGCGAGTGACACCTCAGTAACAGGCAGAGACAATAAGAGAAAGAAACTCCAGGTCTGACTGAGGGAGCGTTGAGGCCGAGAAAAATGATCGCATCTTTTACAATATTTAGCATTAACCCCAGCATAAAAATTGTTTGAAGTATAAATAAACTAGATGGTTCCCGCGAAAATTTTACAGTTAAAATTCGACTAATTTGAAATTATTATGAAGACGAATGTATTCATGATTTACGACCAATTATTGTTTTAAATTAATATTTTTTATGAATATATACAGCACTTCCATTCTGTATCTTGTTTACCGATGATATGACCCAGATTGTACCTGTTGAATTTTCTTGGTTTAAAAGTGATAAAATTAAGGATCAACGAAATAAAATACATTTTTCAGTTTTTCCCGTGGTACTATCAGAACCTGAATATTTTTCATGAATACGTACAAAACTTCCATTCTGTATCTTATCCACCGATAACATGGTCGTGTAGGAGAAAAAAGCTAATAACGGAAAAAAATGGCGTATTTTACAGTAATCCGGCGACTTTGATATCCACAATTCAATTCTAATGACACATGAATACCCACTCTGATTTCAGTTCAATGATTTTTCTGTAGCATTAGATAGAAAATAATGGGCTAGACACACACAGAGATGCAAAGAATTTTCCACACGTATGCAATTCAAATCATAACACAGAAATACATTCAAAAAGAGCACAGTTTATGAATTTTTGCATGCTGAGTACAAATTTTAATCTACGTGCAAATTACAATTATCATTTTCTAGCATAGACTCGACAGTAACGCTGTGCGTAAAAAATCAAACACCATAAAAATAAATCCCAATGCGCTGCAAGCATCTTCGAATTTGAAATCATAGATGAAGCTGGAGAAAACTAGATTTTGATCTGAAGTCGGTCGCATGCGACATGTATTTATTCATCCTATGGAAAATAATACACAAGTACAGGTCAATTCACGCGCTCATTTTGATGCATTGAAAAAATATTTCAAATCGAACTAGAAATCAGATAGCTGGACTCCATACATGGCTCCAGTCGATTGAAAACTTGCAACTCACGTCAATTTTGAAGTGACGCAACATGTCGAGTTTCTTACATCCATCGAAGACAGTCGACTTTGTCTTGACCGAAAATATGAGTTCACTCTGCGCATAGCGAAGCCTGCTTTATATGAAAATTGTCTAAACGTTGGCGAGCATAGCTTAGAGAAAGCAGTAACGTCTTGGGACTTCGTATGCCTTGCTTGGTCTCTTCTTCGCAAAGAGAAAAAGATATTTAAAGCGATTTGGCCCGAATATTGCTAGTCAGGTTGGAAAGGACACTGGCTTCGAGAATCATCCAAAGGATCATCTTAATAGTGAAGTTCAGAGAAGTCTCGCAAAGCTTTGGAGCTGCTCTTCATCAAAAGACACTGGCGAACTTCTTGTTATTGGCAATGTGAATGACAAAGACAATGCGACTGAAGGAGCTGTAAACTTGAATATCTGTTGTTGTCTGAAAGACTTGGAGTTGGTCCAAGGATGGACTGTCCAGCAGGCGAATGCCATCAAAACATCAAAACCATTTGGGCCTTCAGCTTCTAGTCAGAAAAAGAGGAAACAATAAGATGCCTAATTTTACCACAACACTCATTAATGTTTAAAATATGGTGAGGAGTAGGAAAAATACATAATACGTATATCAAAGAACAGTAAACAGAAGAGAGGATGAAAGTCAAGGGGGACTAAGTACTTCACATGCCAGCAAGAAACTCAAACAAATGTAAGAAATGGCTAGATTGCGTAATAGCAAAAAGTTAGGCCACATTATTACGCACTTCCTTATTTTTATCAGAGTTTTAATAATTACTTCAGCGAAGTACAAAGCATGCAAAAATCCATGAGCCCTAAAAAGTTTCTTAGTTTTTAAAAAGTTTTACCATCACAAATAAAATTCGTATCAGGAAATTGAACATTTCTTGCAATCCCTGTTCATTTTCAAACATACATTATATACATGTAAACAAACAGTGATTCCCAACTTCAAAGAACTGTATATAAAACTCAGTACTTTTACATATGCGAACCTCCAGTACCAGCATTTTCAATCAACACATAACATTACACGCTTTTTTAATTTACCTTAAACCACAGACAATCGCAACATACAGCTTATATGATGACAACTTGAATTAGAGAATTGATTTGGACAGACAACAAATACTGCCTTAACTAAATTTCCTACTGACTAACGTCCAAAGCGACACACAAATGCAAATCGTACGAGCATGAGTAAAGAGCCAGCAAGGAAGATCAGAACCAGCAGACAAACAGGAATAATGAGGCGATAGTTACTCAATGTTTCACAAAACACATACATTTCTGTGACTTGCACGTCATCGTCTTCTAG
This sequence comes from Trinorchestia longiramus, assembly GCA_006783055.1. Taxonomy (NCBI): domain Eukaryota; kingdom Metazoa; phylum Arthropoda; class Malacostraca; order Amphipoda; family Talitridae; genus Trinorchestia; species Trinorchestia longiramus. Next base: position 42,008 of record VCRD01004192.1, read on the forward strand.
GAAGACATGACGGAGAAGCCTCAATGACTTGTAAGATATCGTCGTGTTGAGCTGTGGCTAGTGAATGCTATAACGGATCTTGAAAACCGAAGAACAGAACTTGTGCGACTCACAGTAAAGTTGCAAGGCAAAGTACAGCTGTGATCATATTATTTTGAATCACTCAAAACCCACGTTTTTTCGAGTCTTGGAAACGAACAAAACGTGAGTGATAACAATGAAGTTAACGATAACGCACGGTTGTGATAAAATTATTTTGTATCACTGAAGAAACGAGTTTCATCGATTCTTGAAAACTTGAACAGAACTTGTATGATTCAGAATAAAACTGAAGGTAGAGCACAGCTGGGATGTATTACTCAAAAATAAGGTTTTTGTACTCTCTCGAAAAACAATTTATCAATTGAAGACAATTACCAACATTGCGAGGTGAGAATGCATAAAATGACAACACACTGCGGGGAAAAGTGGAGTGAAAAAAACGGCCTTAATAATTAAATGGAATAGTATTCTGCAAAAAAATTCTACACGAAAAATGAGTGCTTGGAACTTTTTGCACACGATGAGATTTATAAAGCAGTTCAAAAAGCCTGTATACAAATAAACGCTTCATCCACATGAAATATTTTCCTGGACGCCTGCCACACACAAATAATCCTAGCAGATATAAAGAATACAGCAATCTTTAATAATTACAATGCACTAGCACAAATATATTATAGTAGAAATGAACTACACAAAGCGCTTTCGAGCTTGACCCAGAGATCAAGCAATTTAATCCCTAGCCAATTGCAATTTTCCCAAGGAGAGAAATGCAACACAAGCACACGCTGTTCATTGGCTGATCATGCAGCCAGCAGCGTCTAAACAGGCAGAACCGTAACCTGTTCCAAGAGTTCAGTAACTGTTAAGTGCAGTGCAGGCTTGATGAACACATCAAGTTTCATTTTAGCACACTTTTTCAAGAGAAGACATCAGGGTCCATGGCGAAGGTAGAGAATTAGGTTAGAAAATCCCTTTAGGATGGCACTTGGCATCGGAGTTGACAAGAAATAGAGAGGCTGCTACTGGAAAGCGAATTTTTAAGTTCACCCAGTAAACTGGCAAGCTTCTTCCTGGCAATACTGGTGTTGTCGAGGCTGCATAATTTAATTGTCAAGATTAGTACTCTGTTACTCGAATAGAAAGCAAGCAACACAATGTGGACTACCACAACGCATAAAAATACGTCTACGGAAACTTTGTCTCAAAATGTGAAAAATAAATTTATGTTCATGCCACTACAAGCACAAAACAGAAGTTTAAAGCTGGAAGACTTGAGCTCATAGGATATTGCCTCCATTTCTGACGAATGTTTCTTTTATTTTTTTTCGCTCGCTAGTATATTTTGAAAGGTAATGAATAGCGCTGCCGTGATAGGTTAACGAAGCACATAGAACATAAGTTAACACACGCAGACGAAAGGAGGAGCAAGCTTAAATTAAACTATGACAAAAAACAACTTAGAAAATAGAAGTGCTTAGCCATCACACTTCGATTAAAAATGGGGAGATATATTTGTCCGTGAAACACCAGTTACGGCTACGCACAACCGCTTTAGCAGAGCCCTAGTTCATCATTTACTCACTACCAATTGCTTGCGAAGTAGAGATCACGAATCCCTTTTGAACAGAGCATGTTTTAGAACAAAGTCCATCAATTTTTTTTAAATCAAGCCCTCAAACACAGCCACTCCTGCAGCCTGCAAATAAGAGGACCTAAGCAGCACTTTATGACGTGGCTGAAGCGATGCGCTCGTTCGCGTTCGGCTATCAGCCGCAGCATCGCCAGCAACACGCCAGTCCCTGGTGTTAATTTGAATGCAAGCCTTCCTAACACACAAAAATGGGAGGAAAGACTTCATTTGAATACTGCTAACTAAAGTCAGACATTGGAATGAGTATAGGTTGTATTTGAATAATGAATACACAAGTCAGGCGCTGAAGAGAGTATAGGTTTTATCTGAGAAATGAATACACATGTCAGGTGCTAAAAAGAGTATAGATTATGTCTGAAGAGTGAATAGAAAGTGAATAGACAAGCCAGACACTGAAGAATATTTATGATACACATGAATAGTTTTAACTCAAATCACGTATTGAAAAGAGTATGGGATTTATCAGAATAATAATAAAGAACTCGAACCCATGACGACTATATCAATAATCCATCCAGATAACAAAAGAACTAATAAATTTAGAATGATAAAAATTCAAGATTCAAAGAAAATAGAGGCTATTCTGTTCAAAATTAGGCTAAATAAGTAGACAACATAATAGACATGGGAGAGAAAACTTGTTATTTACCGATACAAAAACAATACGAATAGGCCACCGCACATTAAAATAATGAATTCACTTCAATTAATGTCACCTTTTATTGAAGTCCACGCTATAGTCACATGAAATGCACTAGCTTGGAACTGAATGTTCACAGCTATACATTCACGTCTGGATGTATTACGGAGCTTGGATGTATAGCTATTGACGGATGTACTACGGAGCCTGGATGTATTGTTATTGACGGATGTACTACGGAGCCTGGATGTATTGCTATTGACGGATGTATTACGGAGCCTGGATGTATTGCTATTGACGGATGTATTACGGAGCCTGGATGTATTGCTATTGACGGATGTTTTACGGAGCCTGGATGTATTGCTATTGACGGATGTATTACGGAGCCTGGATGTATTGCTATTGACGGATGTATTACGGAGAACCATGACGCTTTCTTGCTAGTTCAGGGTAGAGAATTAGAACAAGGTTTATTCATACGGAAACCTCAATGTCCTGCCCACAGTGACTGTAGAACTAATAAATAAAGTAGTTAATATATAAATAGTTTCCTTCCTACTAGGAAAAACAACTTCATAAGAAATAGAGCAATCAATAAGGAAAACTTTTCACAGTCTTAGAGAAGGTTTGGAACATTTTTTTCTGTTCTCGCTGCTGGGAAGCAACAAGTTTAAACTTCTTCGTTATTTACTAATAAGAATCTTTTATTCGAAGGTAATAGAGGCTAAATTTTAGGATGCACAGAAATTTAGCGCACTGCAAATATTTTACGAAGTGTCGCACCACAGCAACAAAGATTGTAAAAAGTTGACAAATGTACAAGATCAACAAGTTAAATTCCTTGAATTTAAGGCCAAGATCGACAGCGTTTCAAAAGAAGTTTTTCAAAAAAGGTTATGTTGCCGCACCTTGTATAAAATAGAATAAGGCAAAAAAAACGAACCGTTTGGCCCATTTTTGGGTTGATATCAAGTCCCACCCCGAAAAGTAAAGTATTTAGGCTAGAGCAGAATAATTATGAAAGTTTTCTGTATTCTTCACATCTGCACGTACTAATTTAGTGCAACCTCGTGAGGACGAAGAGATATCGCGTGAAAATAATAAATTTATAAAAACTCAACCCACGTAAAACTTTTAGTGTGCCTTGAGTTTCCCTTTTGCAACCACAGAGAGGAAATTTTTTTTTTAAAATAACCACTTGATAAAATTAACTTATAAATATTTTTATCCATATGTTTAAAGCAAATAATTATTTATTTACTTAATTGATGTAATCATAGTTTCAATAACTCCACGTGTGAAATATCTATTCCCTAAGAAGATATCAATGCAATATGCCAAATTTCTACCTCATCTGCTGATAGCATCTATAGCAGTGGTTCCCAATCTGTGGTACGCGTACCGCGTACCACTAGTGGTACGCGAGGGCCTTCCAGGTGGTACGCGAACACTTTCGGGGTCATGAACAATTTTTATTGTTATATTTTACTTCACAAAATGTTTACTGCCTAACATAGGGTAATCTGGCAACGATTTGTACTTAGCAAATCTTAGTTGATTTGCGTGTTCTACTTGTACACTTATGGAAATAAAGTGATATCTGATCGAATTTAGTTTCTCTGGAACCCGGTGGTACGCGGCGACTGTACGGGACCTCCAAGTGGTACTTGATCACAAAAAGTTTGGGAACCACTGATCTATAGTATGTACGTAAAATACACCCTAACACGTATAAAACAAATTTAAAATACTACTGATTTTTTAGTTTGATCATCTCATTCTTCATCTAGCATTAAAAATTAATACTTTTTTCAAGAATACTCAGCCCCCGTCCTTCCATGAATAGAGATTTTATTGCTCAGCCAGGAAATATTTTCATTGCGAAGTACAGGGTGAGGCAACATAACTCCCTTTTTTTGAAGGGAATTTTCTTTGAAAAAAGGAAACGATGTTGCCGCGTCTATACGACCAGATTGAACGTCTACTTCTTTTTCATGAGATGCAAAATTGATCGTACAAACGTTCACTTTCAACAGATATCATTCGTTCTCGTAGTTTTCTATCTTAACTTGTAGAAGATACAGGAATGAAATTATTCTAGCTGAAAGGCGTTTTTCTTCATTCGATAAATTAATATTTAAGGTACTCAGAACTGATCAAAACACGTGAGACTGTAACAACGACTGTCTTTCAATCATATTTTTATAGAGAAACTGTCATACGTAACAACTTATCGTTTCCCGGGGACAGTCGTAACGCAGTCGCAGACAGTCGCTAAAACCTCACTCCATAGTATAAATCAGATGCCATTACAGAAAGGCTTCAGGTCTGGTGATGAAGGTCATTCCACCTTCGAAAAGAAGCGGAAAACATTGGATGCCTATCACTCAGAATTTCTTAGTTCCATGTGACGGTGCCAAGTCTTGCTGAAATGATCACTAGATTTTTTTAAAATAATATCTATCCCAAGGCAACAATAACTCTGCAAAAATGTCGTTGCAGTATTTTTCTTGTTTTTTTTACCGTTCTACACAAAAATCGATGGGCTTGTTCCAGCTTCAGTGATCGCAGCCCAAACCATCACTGACACCGCTCCTCGTCTTCGAGTGACTACCGAGGTGTCAATCTCACCAGACCCAGACAAAATTCGGCCATTTTGTAGTCGAAATTTTTACCGGACACGAAATTTCTTTTCGTCACTGAACATGAGCTTCGGTCGCTTACCTTCGGGGATACGAGCGGGAATGATTTCAGCTCTTTCAAGACAATTGTCCTCAGTTTTCGCAGATAACAGCCGTTTTTTGTATATTTGTTAGAGAGGGTTTCAAGTATTTATGAAGAATGGTGCACGTGGTTCCGACGGATACATGTCTCTCTTTTGCCAGATTCCTGAGAGATCTCCTTGGGTTTCTTTTGCACTTTTCTCTTGTTGATTTCACCAGTTTTATGATTCTGGTAATTGGAAGATCTTATCCAATCCTATTCATTACTTGTCAAGTCTCTTTGAACTGCTTCAACGCTTTCCATGTGTTCTCTTCCTTGCACAATTTTGAAATACCTATTTTTTCGTCTAACTCTTCAGTCATCTACACATACAGAAGCTCTTTTGAAAAACAGCAGTCGTTCCTGCACGAAAAAGAGTTTTAGTTGGGAACCTGCACTCAGTAACTGATGCATCCACTCTTCATGCATCATCGAAAAAAAAATTATTGTATGATCAACTATGTATCTCCATTTCTCTACCTGTATCTGTGAGTCCGTCCCATTAATTCCTACATATTACTGAAGAAAAATCATCGAACTGAAATCAGAACGGGTATGCATGTTTTATAAGCACTGTATTGTGGATACCAAAGGCGCCGGATCACTATGAAACACGCCATTTTTTCCGTTATCAGATTTCTTCTCTTATATTGCCATGTTATCGGTAAATACGGTACAGAATGGAAGTTCTGTATGTACTCATGAAAAATATTCAGATTCTGATAGCACCACGGGTAAAACTAAAATATGTATTTTGTTTCATAGATCCTCAATTTTGTCACTTTCAAACCAGTAATTTCAACGGCTACTATCTACGCCATGTTATCCAGAGATAAGATACAGGAAAGAAGTTCTGTATGTATTAATGAAATGTGTTAATTGAAAACCCAATAATTCATCGTAAATCTTTAATACATTTGTCTTTAAAATATTTACAAATTACTCAAATCTAAATCGTGGAATTTCTACGGGAACAGTCTAGTTATTACATATTTTACACCTGTAAAATACATAATTTCGTTAATGCACACAAATTGTATATAAAATAGAATGCCAGCGTCAATAATTGATTGACCATTTGAATGTACTGACAATTATTGAGCGCTACCGATAATTATTGCCGATCAATAGAATTTCAATACCTCGGAGAGAATTTCTACTGAAACTGCAGTTGAATGTACGTTCGGTCTTTGAAAACACTTCTGACAGTTGAACCCTCTAATGTTAGCAGTCAAAGACGTACAGTTTAACAAGTTTCCTGCGATTGCGTAACCGGTGTAAACCTTTAATTTGTTCACATAGTCACCAAAAGACTAAAATTTACACGTAACCTAACCCACAGAACCACCGGTGGGTCCCTCCGCAGGAAATGTATTAATAACAGGCCACCGCTCAGCGTCTAGTAAATGTGACGCAATCAAACTTTTCAAAAATTGACACTTTAGTTCACACAAACATTTTGACGGCTCGTTAAATTCTCCAATTTTATAGACTGCAGTTACGAGTGAGAGATGATTGAAGCAGCTGAAACTGCTCAAGCTGTTTCAGACATTTGAAGAAGAGGACAGACATTACGAGGATAACCTCCAGAGAAGGGCTTGATATAATACAAGCTGCACATGGATGAGCGTAAATTACAACGCATCAAAGAGAAATCATAGGTAGCAATATTATAGAAAAAGAGATGGTTAAAATGTGAACACTTTGAGTAGAGTTCTGATAGCACAAAGAAGATTTAAGCCAGCTGTCACTCAGAAATAGGCAGTCCCTGATTATTCAAACTTCGAAAGCCAGCTCTTTTGAAAAACAGCAGTCGTTCCTGCACGAAAAAGAGTTCTAGTTGGGAACCAGCACTCAGTAACTGATGCATCCTCTCTTCATGCATCACTTGACGTACCCCTGACCAGACGTCCCTCCTCCCCCACCACC
>VCRD01004193.1:6916-51082 GCA_006783055.1 Trinorchestia longiramus
ACGACCCGCCCGTGGGTCGTTTCGCAGTAGATGGTAATCAGCAACGACCCACCGGTGGGTCGTATCGCACTCAACGTGTTAAATACCAAGCCGAGTACCTGTGATGAGTTCTTTCATTCTCCTTGAGTAAGGTCACACGGGCAGTTAGATTAGGTTTTGTTAAAGTTGGTTGCTTAAAATTCCCCAAGCACAACCAAACTTTACAGGCCAACCCCTACCGTCTTCATCATTGAGGCTCTCATCTCTACCACGAAATTTATGGAACCATCTTCGTACTGTTCTTTCAATTGTTGTGCTCTTTACCCATGTCTTATTGATGTTTTCAGTAGTAAGAGCAGCATTGTTGCGGAGCTTCAACTCATGTACGAAAAATAATCGCAAGTCTTATTTTTTCATGTTCAAAATTGTGGGCTTTGTCGCTTTTGAAATGAGTTATAGATGAAATAAATACAAAAATATTGTAGATCATCTATAGATAACTTATTATATTCATTGTTTACCTGAAAACCGAAAAAAATCAATGATAAAACTAATTTTAGAGCATACAGCCTGAAACTGCCATTATTTTCCGAACAATGTAATAATTTGGTCTGCCCAGTTAATCGAGTTTTTTGTTCCTTCCAGAAGTTTGTCACTCACTATGGTTAACTATTATAACCGAATCAATTGAATAAGCGTGCCTTATACACCCTCAACACCAGAGTTCATAGAGCACTGACTTGACGTTCAACTGAACAATGTGCTTCTAACCTAGAAGCTTGAAAAAAGAAAAGAAATGATTAAGATCCATTATGATATACCAGTCAGGCAGCACAAAAATGTTGATTCACGATTGTTGTGAATCTCCATTATTTTATTTCTCTACTTATTTATTAACATGTTTATTTATTCACCTATTTTTTACTTATCCCAGAAAAAGCGGGCTTGTAATTTTTTTCAGTATGATTTGTGTTTAATGTTGAAGTAGGTACTGAAAACGTAATATTTTGTACTACATAGGAACAATTATTTTTCAATCACTTTTACATTGAAATATTTTACAATAGTTTTACAAGAATTTCTGCATGAATTATAACAGCTATAAATTTGTGTGCATTAGATAACTCTAAATCAATTGGAGTTCTGTTCAAGTACATGAATTTCGCGCACTCTAATACTTATATCATTACCAGAACTAATAACCAAAATCCCCATATAAATCAATTTCATATGAATGTTGAAAAGTGCATCACCGAAGTATGAAAAATGTGAAAAAATTACCATCAACCTGCAATGAGTTTTCGATGAATTTTGCTTCCAGATTGATCAACTAGTGAACGTAACCGCTTACTATGTGGAAAGACCCGGGTTCGATGATCATAGCTGCCGTAGTCTGTTTGTGCTTGACCATCAGTGGCTAGAAATGTTCAGCGCTTGGTGTAAGCCACACCTCCAACACGCTCATCGACACGCCCCTGCGAGCCTCCACTTCACGCTGCAACGCAGAGGACAGGGATCTAGCTTGAAGCATCAGTTCTACTCTTAAGATCTTATCAATAAGCATCATCACTACTTTCAAGATGCTAACATTAAGAATTTGAAAAAAACAATGTATCTGCTCTGTTCACTCTATTTGAAATAATTTTTTTCCTGTTTTTCTTTCCTTCTTTCTTTCTTTCATAAGTGTCGGCCTTAAGAGATAAGCCTTTGTTAATCTTAAATCCATTTATTTAAGAACGGATGAAGCAAACCTAGAGTTAAACTTGAAAACGCATATCACCGTTATAAAACCAAAACGAATACGGAATAATGCCTACACACTATTTTTTAAAGAATTTAGAATTTTCTGTATTGCAGTAGACTCTGGTCTCATACATTGAGAAATAATTCATACAAACTCATATTATTTCCATGTTTTCATTCTTTCATCCAAATCTGTTTATTGTCTTCACTTTCTTTGTTTTATCTTACTTTTTACTTCTCGCGATTTCCATTCCAACGCTCACACATTATCGCTCAGAGTAACCAGTGAAAGTGATAGTGTTTGTATAGGCCTTCGGGCACCGCAACATCACATTTTTCACTTTCTATGATCAACAATATTCAACATGTTATTCACTTACTTATTTCATTATGAGTGTGCAATTCACAATTATCTTCCAGTTTTGTTTTAGTAACCATCTATTTGAGAGAATTAAAAATAATCAAGATTGGAACTGCCCTCCTCACACTTCCAGGTTGCTCCTTGTACTCATGTCTGATGTTTTGCATTAAAATAATAGAGGGAGTTATAGTGATCACTCTTATAATCACTCTTCAGTCCCAATTCTCAGCCATCTCTTATCTCTGAGCAGACATTGAATGTCTTTTATCTTACTCGGAGTGAACGCCTGAGAGAGTAAGGGACCGTCGAGGAACCCAATAGGAGAAAAGGCAATTAAAGGTAGGATGAGTTTAACAGTTTGTATTTAGACATTTGAATATGATATTAGTTCTTCGTTCTTCGTTGCGCACGTTTGCACCATCTTGTTCGTAGACAGGATGACTGGTTTCTGTTTCCTTTACTCTGCTGTTGGCTCTGATGTGCAAGAGCAAAAGGTGAGAAAGTGGTAAAAGCTATGCAGTGGTGGGGAAGACTAAGCAGTGTGACCAAATATAGAGCAAATAAGTATGAGTATATAAGAGGAATTAGGAAGTACGTTGCAGTACCTAGCATAATGTTTGGCATGAATGTTATGGCATGGAATGGAGGAGACCTAGAAAAGTTGAAGGTGCTGCAGAATAGGGTAGGGCGTTTGGCATTAGATGCCCCAAAATGGCTGTAGAAGCTATTACAGGGGATCTAGGGTGGAGTCTGTTTTCTGAAAGAATGGTAAAGCCTTTGTTGAATTATAGGGTGAGAATTGAGCGAATGGAGAACAAAAGGTGGGTTAAACAAATCTTTGAATGGAATCGGAGCGAAAGTCTTCGGGAGAAAATTTGCTGGGGGCATGCAAGAAAACTGAAGATTCAGAAAACTGTTTGTGTTAGAATTGGAAGAACTATGGACGATTGGTTATTGAGAGGTCATGGAGGTAAAGGAATGGAGTGGGATTGCAATAAGTGGAAGAAAGAAATTGAAAAACAAACAAAAAAGTATGGCCTGAACAAATGGAAGCATAATATGAATGGGACAACTACTTTAATTTGGTATATCAGTAAGACTGTACCAAGGTTTGAAATGTTTTATAATACAAGTTTTGGCAGCCAACTCTTGTTTGCCGTCAGATGTAAGGTATTAAGTGTGAATAGGCGTATATGGAGGTGGAATGAGGGGAATACAAGGTTATGTCTGCAGTGTAACAGTGGAGTAGAGGAAACAGTTGAACATTTAGTCTTAGAATGTAGTAAATATGAACATGAGCGGGAGAGCCTCATGGATGAGGTTCATGAGCAGTGTGGAGAAAACAAGTGGAATGCAAGGTATGTTGAAGAGGAATCTGGTATGAGATATCTTGTAGGGCTGGATGAGGAATGTAACATGACTGTTGTGGATGCAATGAAAGATTTCTTAGTGTATGCATGGAATAAGCGACAGTGATGTTGAATAGTAATTTTTTTAATGTGTCTACCTGCTAAGCATGTGGGACTGTTTATGACAAGCTGGATTTTCCAGTGATGCCCTCACTTGGATGGTTCGTTGCATTGAATGACTCAGGGTAGCCCTAGAGAAATTACTTCAGACCACCCTGACCAGTCTTATCCAAAATACTAGAAAAAGTAATATCTAACCAACTCTCAACACATTTGGACAAATCTAACTTACTTCATCCAAACCAGTATGCTTACAGAAAACATACCAGCACTCAAGATGCGCTGCTTAACATCACCGAGAAAATATACAGTGACATTAACACTAAGAACGTCACTCTCTTGCTTTTACTTGATCTCTCCAAAACTTTCGACAGTGTTGAACATAAACGGCTTCTGCAGAAAATCTCTAACCTAGGCATCGCCACACAGTGGTTTCAGAGCTATATCGCAAACCGCTCTCAAGCAGTCCGAATAGAAAACACAATTTCATCACCCATACAAAACGATTTCGGCGTTCCACAAGGTTGTATTCTCGATCCACTTCTGTTCTCGAATTTCATCAATGATTTTCCATCCATGCCGTCAAACACGAGAATTTCTTTGTACGCAAATGACATACAAATTGCAATGACAAGCGCGCCGGCCAAACTATCTCAGACAAAATCAAGTGCTGAAATACTTTTAAAACACGTAAAATCATGGTACGACTAAAATGGTCTCAAGCCCAACCGACGCAAGACACAGTGCATCATTTTTGGTTCCAAGAACACAATAAAAAGCTCCCGAATTTAACTTTAACGTTAGGAAATGACATTATTGAACCAGTAGGAAAAGTAAAAAATTTGGGCGTCTGGTTTGATCAAAACATGTCTTTCACATCCCACGTGGAGAAAACATGCAGCAAAATTAACGGTACATTGATGTTCCTTCACCGCGTGAAGAACGTGCTTGATGAAATAACTAGATTATTAGCTATCCAATCTTTGGTGTTATCCCGCTTTGACAACTGTGACTTGATCTGGGGAGATATACCTAAAGGTCTTCAAAAAAGCTACAGAAATGTATGAATTTTGCTGCTAAAGTAGTATGCAAAGGAAATTTCAGAAAGAACGATCATGCAACCCCTCTCATGGAAAAGCTTAACTGGACCCCGATAGAACAAAGACTATTCATTCACAAGGTCAAATGCGTATTTTCCTCTTCATATCGTCCTCAAAGTTCTGCCAACGTTGTTAAATTCTATCCATCCACTACCAAGGGTGTGAAACCTGATCGACGACACGATGTTAACATCAGTTTCCGCTCGTCCGATGCTGGACAAAGGGCTCTTTCAATTTCAGGTGCATTGCTTTGGAATAAACTGCCCACGCATATGAACAAAAACCAATCAATTAAAAATAAAAATAAACGTGACACAACATTTTTGCATATCAAAGTAGCAAACAAATACAGAAATTTTAGCTCCTATGCATGATTAAACAAAATTAACTTAGTAATGAAACATGCTCCATATAAGTGTCTACCATGTGTTTGTGTCACACAACTTAAGTATAAACTGAAATAGAGCTAACAATATTCAAACGAAACAAACGTAAATGTCAAACTCGTGCTATAATTCCTCAGCTCTGGAGTCAAATCGACTAATTTAATTTTATCAAAAACCGGAATGTTTTTTACTTCTTACTTTTTTGTTTTTGTTATATTTCAGGCTTATATATAGGTGCTTTTTTAACCTGATAAACGTTAACATGTTAGAAAGGTTCAATTTTCATAGAGCACAGAAAAAAAAATTTCTTGATAGAAAATAAATTGTGTTTTGCCTAAAACTAAATAGAATTTTATATGAATTAGTATGTACTCTTCAGATTATTATTCTTCCGAGGCATTTAGATGCATATATACATATGTATATGTATGCATATGTGTGTGTATGTGTATACATGTGATATGTGCATGTACGTATGTATGTATGCGTATGTGTGTATGTATATGTATATATGGATATGTGTATGTATGGGTATTGGTATGTATGTATATATATATATATATATATATATATATATATATATATATATATATATATATATATATATATATATATATATATATATATATATATATATATATATATATATATATATATATATATATATATATATATATATATATATATATATATGTAATTTTTTACGTTATTTTTTTACTTATCGAATGCCTAATCAAAAAATTTATCCGTCAATGTCAGTAATTGCTTTGCTACAATAAGTGACTGTGGAACCTCAGAACTTAGTCTACTACAGCTTTTCTTATCTATATCAACATCTAAGTATTGAAAATTTGACACATTCACAGTTTTATTTTATTTTTTTTACTCTCTTTCTCTGATATGTAACGCCCGTTCATATTAAACACGATGCTTACAGATAACTGTAATAATGATTAAATGAAATCGATCATCAGCAAGCCATACCATACGGTCAACCAGTAATTAGAAATTACAATTTCAATTTAATAACAATCACAACTTTATGTTTAAGTTTTCGCTCTTATAATTTTCCTTTTTCGGTCTTTCTCAGATGTTAAACATCCAATTCAGTTAAATGTAATGATGTCAAGTCTAATCTGTACCTAAAGAAAATATTTCGCTTATCACCTAAAATGCGTATAATACCTACCACGTCAGAATTTATATGTATCACCAATGATTACCTCTTAAGTCATCATTGAAAAAGCGAAGTTTCATTTGTTTCCCCATGTATATTTAACGTTCACTGCGTGATGTGAATGTTTACGTATACCCGTATGTACTGCTGTTCTATCATCTATGATACTACGCATAGAAAACTTACCACTTAAGGATTTTATGATAAGGCATTTTTAAAAACCAATGCTGTTACATTTCTTATGTACCAACTTCATTGGAAATATACGTTTTTGTTTTGTTTTGTTTTTGGGTACGAAACTTTACCACATCCTCCATATTCTCCAGATCTTTCACCTACTGATTATCATTTATTCAAGCACTTAAGCACATTTTTGGATGGTAAAACTTTTAGGTCTAAATAAGAGGTGGAAACGACCTTCAAAGAGTTTGTTGCATCGCAGCCATTAACAAGGCATAAATAATCTTGTAGTCCGATGGCAGAGATGCATAGCTGCTCAGGGTTCTTGTTTTGATTAAGTTTAACATCTCTATTGTTCATTTACCAAGGATTAAATTCATGCTTCTGAAATCAGCCATTATTTTTGTAACAACCTAATAATTCACAAAAAGTTATTTCAATGCTTTTTTGTTCATCAGCCGGTTTAACCAGATCAACTGTTTTTAATAGCACTTTATAAGTTGGTGCTTTTGCAGGATGGGAGGGGATAACAGGGGTTGAAAGAAGGGTTGGGATAGAAGAGTGGTGAGAGGTTTAGGGTTAAGTACATTAGGGTTAGGTTGGGAGGAGATGGCGGCTGCAGGAGAGGAGGTACGGGATTTAGAAGACTCTCCCTGTCAGGGGGAGGAGGTGTAATAGCGTCCTCTTAAAAGTCACCACCTATGACCACCCTGTCCTCACCATAAAACCAAGAATTATAAAGAAGTAGTAAAATTGAAAAATAGCAGTTCACCTGTGCCCAGGAGCGAGTACTCTTAGGCTAAATGCACCAACCACGGCTCTTATCAGTACTTAGCTGCTTAATCACCAAGAGAAGGCACACTGTTCAATGTAAACTGCGCACGAGTACAATTCTGCGGAACAGAGTATAACACAAGCCGTACGAGCCATAATAGTCACGAGGGACCGTCCGTGATGCACAGCGTTGTGGCCTCCTTATATTAGGTGGTTGGCTGGGCTCTGCTGCTTGAGTGTGACTGCTCATTGGTGAATGTCGTGGTTCTAGTCGTAACGGGGCATAGCCTCGTCGCTGGATTTACTTCTTATGTCCTGTTAGCTCATTGGTTGATGAAAGCTAGCCTCGTCGCGGTACTCGTTTGTAGTGGAGCCTCATGATTCACTGCAGACTTCTGAGCCCTCTTGTGCACATGCAGTGTTGACATGATTGCGTAGGCATAAGATTTTGTTCGTTTTTCAGCATGTGTTGCGCTTAAAAACGGTGTATCATTTGGAAAAGTGTAAAATTAGATGATTATTACGATTTTAATTATTCTTTCTCTTCTATTTTGTCTATATTATTTTACAGAGTGTTTGACTATTTTATCCATGCATCCCCCGAAAGTTCTCTGACAACAAATAAATTTGAACAGCTGGCACAGTTTAGCTTAAGAAAAGAAGCAGGGTTAACGTGACGGATAGATCACGTTGATTTTCTACTTTATTTAAATATTTCAGCCTGGAATAAGCATCCGTATGAAGTATGTTTGTACAGGGTGGTGCATATGTAACACACCCTTTTAAAAAATTAATTATAAATAAACTATGAAAGGTATAACGTTGGGGATAATTGCAAACGATAGAGGAACTCTTAAAGTTTATTTACATGTCGTATCCTGTCTACAGATACCCAGTGTATATTGCGGTAATAAATCTTTAAATTTTACCTTCAAAATGGTGCGCTACACGAAAGAACAACGAGCCGAAAATTGTTGAACTCTACTTTTCATGTAATAGTTCAATTATTGTAGTGCAGAGAAGTTACAGGAACATTTTTAATGATGGAAGAAGTCCTGATAAAAACACATAAGTTCTAACGGTTCGCGGCCTTCCAAAGCGCCGTTTGTCTACTGTTGATCCGGTTTCTTTGAATTTAGAGACCATTGCTTTTATGCAATTTTTATCAGGACTTCTTCCATCATTAAAAATGTTCCTGTAACTTCTCTGCACTGCAATAATTGAACTATTACATGAAAAGTAGAGTTCAACAATTTTTGCTCGTTGTTCTTTCGTGTAGCGCACCATTTTGAAGGTAAATTTTAAAGATTCATTACCGCAATATACACTGGGTATCTGTAGACAGGATACGACATGTAAATAAACTTTAAGAGTTCCTCTATCGTTTGCAATTATCCCCATCGTTATACCTTTCATAGTTTATTTATTATTAATTTTTTAAAAGGGTGCGTTACTTATGCACCACCCTGTACCATTACCTTTAACTCGTACCAACAGAAAATTATTAGCAGCACTAAAGGACAAAAGCATTCTGCTTTCCATGGTCATTGTTTAGAAGTTATGCAATGGCGACAAAATATGGTTTTAGTAATTCAAATGAATACGAAGATGAAAAATATAAGAAATGGAAGAATTCGTTGAAAATATGGTTTGACTGGCATTTTATGCGTAAACTTTATTGCCATTGTTTCTTTTCTTTTGCTGGTAAGCAAATATTCAAGAAAATCTTAATGATTTTCTTTAACATAACATGGACACTTCAACTCGGAAATTTCATCCTAAATAATAGATTCCCTTCTTTTTAGGGAATATTGTACTGTGAAACTCCCTAACATGGTTATGATATAAAAGGCCATCAGTAAAATAAATGCCTTTTGTTAGAGCATAAAGGTAAACGTTCTCTTATGGACTACAGCCACCGTAGTCGAGTGGTCTGCGGCCCGTGTTCTGTATCGGGTCTCTGCTTGTGCAGAAAGACTGCGGGTTCGAAACCCGGCAATGAATACGAGCTGTTTCTCGTTTCACACCGTGAGCTCGCACTTATCGGTAAGCCCTCAACTCCCCGCCCATGGACACATCCCAGGATCGTCGCATGGAGCTCACCATCACCCTTACTCTAAGAATGTTAACCTTAAGAATTTGAAAAAAACAATGTACTAAATGTCTATGTACTGTGTACTTGATTGGAAATAAAGATTGTTTTTTATGAATCTTTTTGACTTATGGAATACTAAAATAATGGTAAAGAATGTTCAGGAACAGTAGCGCCACTGAAATCAATCACGCAGAATGTCTGGTGTGTGGTGTGGATTGAAGACGACGCAAGTTTTGCACAGTCCCGAAATCTCTGTGAGTGTTTAAGTTTACATGGCGTGGAATGGAATTCTTGTAAATTCACATGAATTATTTTTTGAATTTGTAATAGAGTTTTTCAACACATTACCTTACTTCTTTTATTGACTGCTAACAAGAGTGGTGCAGCGTGCATGGGAGCAGAGTTCACTACGCTTTTCTCTCCGAGGAGAGATCAATAGGTTCTTGAACTAATGGTTCCTCTGCGAGGAAGCTTTTAGTAAATCAGAAATATTGAAAACTGCTTTTTTCTCTCAGAAATGAGCAGGTTCTGAAAGAGAAGTTCAGAAATTGGGTTCACGTTGTTTGATAAGTTATATATTTGGTGAATATTAGTGATTAGGTGCCAAAGCAAGGGAACATTCATCTTCAGTATCCGAACACTCTTATCACAGTAGCGGCATTGAAGTGGCGGTTGCGGCCACATACGAGTACTATACTATTTGATGAATGTAGAACACTCGTAAAATTTCCTCGCCACTTGAAGTAGAGGGATCATGTGAACATGTAGCACTGAGATTCCTTTGAATGTTTTCTTTCTTTGAACATTCTTTGAATTATTTGATATGTACGAATGTAAGCATCATTCGTTCTCTCAACATTATGACACGTTACTTGAAACCATCAGTCGTTTATAACTGACACGGAAAGGCCCATAAAAATCATATAATTCCTGCACTTTTTCATGTCCCTGCCTGCAAGCAACTGCCTTGTCGCTCTGCCAACGCGGAAACCTAACACGCCGTAAAATATAAATGTTTTTATAATATTCGATATCTCATAGCAACAAGCATTGCTTTTGTACCAAAAGGCTTTTATATGAGAGACCTCCAGAAGCTCCCATGGGGATACGCCGTCCAGCACTCGGGCTCACAGCTAGCGCTCCATTACTCCGGCCAGGGCTTCTCTGTAGCCACCCTCCGCTGTTCAGACCAAAATTAGAGATTGTAGGCATAGGTTCATAGAGTTCATTGCCTTCAGGCACGTCTGGCACCAAAGCTGTTCCAGTGACGTATGCAATTGTGTATCTGGCCTTATCTTTCACGTAATCCAATATTCCTCGACTGGTGTTCATCTTAATTGTAGAATTTAGGTGCATACTTATCTATCTGTGCGAGTTGTCCTGACTAGTAAACATATTCTTATATACATATGTCTACTGTCAGGCGTTAAATTTGAACGTTTTCTGCTTGATGACACGTGAGGCATTGCAATGGTGCATTGCAAGCATCAAAAAGCAACACATGATTAGCGAGGACACCTCAAGTCTCCTTTTGCTGCTCATTGTGCATCGGCCACTATTCACTATGTCATTATGCTAAACATCCAAGTTAATGTAAATGTGAATTTTCGAGGTGACTTATTTCTATTTTTAAAGTTTTATCATGAGAATATTGATAATTTTCCCTGAATTCTGTATGCATTTCTTGAAATACGTTTGTTCTTCGCGATGAAAGTACATCAGTTCTTAACTGCGCCTCCTCAGTTGTAAGTGTCCGTGCTTTCGACTTATATGTAGACACATCCAGGGTCTAACTTACCGAGGCTTGTTTATTTATGTTAGCATTTCACCGTGTGTACCCAGCACACTGGCCTAGAAGGCATAGAAAGTCTGGGCTTGAAAATGGGGATAATTTTTCTTCTATTTACTTCTTTTCCATTTGATGGTGCCCTAAATCTAGGAGAAAATGCCAGTGCACATCTCCCAACAACACAAAATTGCAGCTTTATAGAAGAGAGTTGTGTAATTTTACAAGCCCTGCTGCTAGAACCGTGTCAGCTTCACCAACCAGCTGAGCTTGGCATTTCAATTACAGTGAGAAGCTAAACGAAACTTATCCATTGATAAATTGTACAAACTATTGTGCAGATACATGCAATTTATCCATTGATCAATTGTACAAACTATTGTGCAGATACATGCAACATGTCCCTTGATAATTTGTAAAAATTATTGTGCTAGCACGTGCAACTTACCCATTGATCAATCGTACAAAGTATCACAGGTTATCAAGAAGCATTTCTCTAAGAATAACGTCGAATAATTCATCTGCGCTTGGTGCGGTTGTAATGTAAAATTCAACAATACTTTCTAAAAAATTAAATAGATTCGTACCTCGATGGGCCTTTTTCATGATGCATCAATATGAAACATGAGGGAACACCAAGAATTTTATGTTAAGTATATATGAAACTAAGGTTCCTCTGTTTCATTTGTAAATGCCCCAACACTTGAGAAACTTGATGTTAATTACTATGGGTGTACACACAAGTTCAGAGTAAGTTCCTAAAATACATATTTCACTGCATGCTTTACTGATTTTATGTGAACCTTTTTATGAAGCAGTGAAAAGTAGATAAGAAAGCAGCCTGGAATACAAAAGTTCTCGCTTTCAACAAGTTTTTGCGTTTGTCTGCATCAAATACAATGTCGAAATCTTACAGAATTGCAATAATTGGATCTGCTTCTATTAGTACTTAATGGATATAATTTATAATATGTACATTGCTCAGCTTCTTCTGTTGTGACCTGAGTGTCTTCTCTTTAACGAGAGCGATTTGTTTATGACAGTTCTAAGACAGTTACTTAAGTTGAGTACTACGTGGTACGTATCTTAGATGAAATTAGTTTGTTTATGACTGTACTAAGATATTTTATTAAAGTTTGAGTACTACTTCGTCTGTATTTGCTTTTTGATATTTATTGCTGGTCGCATATCGCAGCGACCTCCACTCCACCCTCATAAGCTCACGTGCACATGATGGATGGTCCAATATTTATAGACTGGTGCCATCAGCCTGGCCTGCTTAGTGAACATGGTTGAAATTTCCCAGAATATCGTGTTCATGAATGTACAAACAAAACTACCACACATATATTATCAACATTATAATATCAGCCTATAAAGCTCTGAGGAGTCTAAAACCAATTAAACACAAAATAGGCCTATAACAGACTGTTACCAGCTGAACGTGCATGTGCAGCATGCCTTTTTTTCATCTCCTACTATCTGTTTCATTTTCTCCTTCTCTGTTCTTAGTCACACTCTGTGACAAACTCTTAATTTTCCTCGCTTCTCTTGTTGGCATCGCCACCACCACCACCACGAATGTACAACATATGCACTTTTACAATAAGGCTGTACCTACAATTTTAACTTCAAGTAAACTGTGCCAAGTGCTTAGAATTTTCACAATCCATGTTTTCGGTCTTGAAGTTGCACATATTCATTACTGTTGCCAGAAGTTAATTTGATGAAAAACCTGGGCTTGATTCAGATAGTACCTAAGGATTCAATTTTTCATCCCCTAGATTAATATATGTATTCTGAATTAAATTAATGCTCGCCTTGTTCACTTCTTCGAATTATACGAAACTAATCAGCATCAGTCTTGCAATAGTCTTATTTTGTAATGTTACCAGCCAAATTCATATAATTCAGATTGCTGATGATGAACTATTATGTTATTTATTTCATGGATTCACATGAATAATTGAACTGCAATGTAGCGAGTGCTAAATTGGTTTTATTGTCTAAACTAACCATATGTGTCCAGATTTTTTCTATTTACCATTCATCTACTCATTTTTACAAGCTATTTGACCAAAACTTTCATGCAACAGAGTTAAAAAAACGCGCCAGTGTGACCAAGCGCTCCAATTGCGAGAGAGCAGGACTTGATCCTCTTCTGCCAGCGTAACAATTTAGTCATTTTTTTAGTTTTAAGTAGTAGGAGTCACTAGACCTTGCATTCCTGTGGCAATAACAATAACACTTTGGGTGCAAAATAACTCTGTAGCTTCTTTTTCTATTATAATTTATTCCTCTCCGGAATTCGGGAACAATGATTTATCCTCTTTGTGAGCGTTTTCTTCACTGTTGTGATAACATGAAAATTTTCTCGGACGAGGTGGAAAACAACTCGATGAATGAGGGCAACAGGAAGATTCTAAAGATGGACATTTTCAGAGTTGACTAAAATAATTATTTTTAACAGGGCACCCATTGAGGGTGCGCCGGTCCGACGGCATCAAAGAGAAGTTGCTTTTCAGTTCAATAATTTCATTTGCACCAATTTTTTGCAAAACTCTCAATCAACGAGCGTTTGATGATATTCAATGAAAACTAGACTCACACCCAGGTTATTAAATTCCATTCCAGGTTAAGCTAGACAATACATGGGTCGTTCATCGCCTGCAAATTCATTAAGTGTTGCTGATCACGTTAGTGGCGATACTCTGTATTCTCAACTTAGTTTTAAGTGTTACTGATCACGTTAGAGGTAAAACTCTGAATTGTCAATTTAGTTTTGAGGGTTGCTAATCACATTAGTGTAAAGACTTCAAATTGTCGACTGTGTTTGTTCGAAAAATATAGAATAGGCCATTGGCGTTGTTCTAGGCGATTTGAATCACCAATAGGGTAGAATAAAGCAAGAATTAGGGCGTAGCTTTTTTGTCAAACAAGGAAACAGTCAAGTTAAGAATGTCGTACGGTACCTAAACTGATTATTTGTCCAGAAGGGACTGACGTCTTCGTGTGAGCAATGCTAGCCAGGATGGCTTATGGTCTTGTGTTGTGTCATGATTTTTCGTCCAATTTTTTTCGTAATAACCTTTACGCACTAGTGTTATTTTTTGCATTGCAGGTTTCAGTAAATGTATCGAGTAATATAATTCTAAATCAGTACAGGCATATGGTTTCAGCATAATTATATTTCAAATTTAATTATGTGTCCTATCCACTTCGTATACCTTGTATGCGAGAAGAAACACCATATTTCAATTCAGCATCTTTGAGAAAACATTTATGAAATTAAGTGCTTAAAATCTTCGCTCAATTACTCGTATATAAATTTTCATATTTTATAGCCTTTTCGTGTACATTTTCTCGATCTCACGTTGATTGTTAACTTTAGATATGATTCTGGGACTGTTGTACAGAACAGTGGCAGTCGATACAAAGTCCGACAGACGTGTAGTACTTTCTTTGTAATTTCTGCTAGGAATGTCAGAGTCAACTGATTATTGTGATCCAAGATGGCGTAAGTGCACAAAATAACAGAGCATCAATATTGGCTTTAAATTTTACTTTCTATTATAAAAATTCTAAACGTTCTATGAAATAGCAGTTCAACATACTTGATGGAGTGCGTTGACGCTGAACAGTTAGTACATTTAAAAAATGTGCGGAGGTAACGACGACATAGCACAGTAATCTAGCCGACGCAGTAAGCTACCCGACACCCTACAATTTGCTAGTGCGTACCAATGCCAGCCGATTCTTTTGCTATTGCAACCTAAGAATCAATGAAATTCTATGTGTTTGATATGGTATTTTGAAACATGTTTAACTTGGGTAGTATCGTCGGATAACTTTGTCCCAGCTACCTCTGAATTTATATAATTGATATATATGTGATTCAAATGAACGTAGATTTTGCAAAAAATATGCTAGTTTGAAGCATCAACTCACTGTCAATAAGAATTATCCTGTATTTTTGTTGTAAAATAACGACCTTATTTGGTCGTTAAATTTGTTAACAAATGGAGTGAACTCAAAGTAGCGTGTAGGGTGATATTCTATCCAGAAAACTCTGTGAGATTTATGGATGGAGAAGATCGTACTTTCCCAGAAGAGGTACGTGTATTCATCATTTATTTTTATCGAAAATTTAATTCACTGCGTGGAAAACTTTAGAGCACAGCGCTGAATTCCTTCGTTTAAATTTTGACATCTGAGTGTAACCTTCCAGAGAGTTTCTGTACAATTCATTTTTTCAAGAGATGGAAGAACATTTTTACAGTTGAACGCTTGTCCTTCGAATGTGTAGGTTGAGGAAAGGACATTTCTCGCCAAATCCTTGGTTCTAAGATATGTTGTGAATGTGCTAGCAATGACCAACCTAATTCTTCGTTTAATAGCTCTGTCTGAGAAGCAGCTCGCACAATCTCAGACTCGGACCATAGATGTCTTTCAAGCGGCGCACTGTCCGTAACTGGTACGAGTATTTCGAATCCCGTTGACTTGAAATGGGATATCTTTCACGGGCAGTAAGCACTGGAATTTGGTCATAGAGCATCTGGAGTTATCAGCCATTATTCGTACAGTGATAGATGATTTAAACGTCTCTCCATGAAAACTGAATAATTTTTGCCCCGAATAGTTTGCTCGTCTTGATTCCTCAAAGAATTAATTTATACTAAAACTAAGTAGTGATACTATGCCAGAGATGTCAAGTCTCAAAGCTGCATGAAGAAATGTCCTGACTATGAGTAAAATCGTCTAACAAGGATGTATCATAGATGATCGTTACCTGCATTGACGATATACGAGTGAAGGAGTGGTCCTAAAGTTAGGTATTAGTACTAGAATATTTCATGTAAAATTATCCTGTTCTCAGTACGAGGATCAACAAATATTTTTAATAGATATTAGCTTCTTTTCCGTTTTGAAATTTACGTTGATTTTTACATGAGTGTTTTGCGTACAAATACACAGTATTCGAAATACGGCAGAAAAATTCACCCACTGTGTTACGCGGAATATGATAGAACCCTGTGTGCATATTGCTAATTGATAAAGCACGTCTTTTGCATTTCATGCTGGGACAATTTAAGAACTCTATAGCTTATTACAATATTTTCCTGATTACGATCCCCTTCATGAATGCTAAGCATGGACGATAAAGTTTGGCATTTGAGTAGGATTTTCAGTCTATAGCTTACGGTTAGTTACAAATTTTCGAAAAGGCTTCTGATACGTTTTGAAGCGGCACTCCTATATGAAAGGGTTTGGCTAGATAGCGATTACTTGTATTGTGATATTAAAGCAACACACCTCATTTTTTTCAACTCAAAGATACCTAAAAATTACAAGCCGCTAGAATAAGTTAAAAAGAAGATGAACTCCGTGTGTTTGTGTGTTTGCACAGTCGTAATTTACATACATTATTTTATGTGAGTCAGTTGATGTGTTTGTATTGTGTTTTTCGTTTACGGGTGTGTTGAGTTTATATTCGATTATTCTGGGTTAGTTTACTGTTTCAATATCTTCTCACTAGTAGGAATGACTCCCATGTCAAACACGAACAAGAGTATCTTCGATTTTTGTTTTCTTTTTGGTTCTTCTGCCTCTTCGAAATACGTTGCCTCACGTGCTTTCTGAGGCGACCTGTACTAAAAAAGATACTAAAGTTCAGGTCCTTTGAATTAAGATCACTCCGGTCTTTACTGTTAACATCCGCTGAGTGATATAGCTATAGTGTCGACCTTGTTAATCCAAGAATATTTTTAAAAAGTGAAACAAACGCATGGTACAGAGTAACTTACGAAGTTTACATGTTAACACTGAATATACTATCTCTATGAGCAGTTGAGTAGGAAATTCTTCCTAATGCACGTATTGGTACAGCTCATCTCACTCCATAGAAGTTTCCACCAAATGGGCAGCCGGGTGCTTGAGTAGGGAAGAGATTTTCCGCCTGTTGTTCTTGATATTTAACCAACAGGGATGGACTAACCATTCAGAAGCATGATGTCAAAAAAGTTTGAAATGATGGACTAGATGAGGTCAGATCCTGTCGGTAGCCTGGGAAACGAGGGTTATTAACAAATTTCACTTCAACAAACTAATGCAAACACAAGAAAAATAAAATAAGGGTAATTCCCATTGGATCCCTTCTGTATTTTCTCATTAATGAGTCTACCCATTGGTTAGGTCTATTTCTTTATCAATCCTTCAATTTTGGATCTTTATTTCAATTCTGTACTCTTCATTGCCGTATACTTGAATACCAACATTCTTTCCTTCACCCCACTAATAGTGGCTTATTGATTGGCATAGTGTTTTTAATACCATTTTCATTTTCTGATAAGAAATTTCCTCTGTATTTTACAATTTTTTGAACAAACAAATAAGTTATATATATGCTGGTTGGAGAACGCAACTAGAAGTATTTGAAATATAGACTTTGAATATTTAGACCGTCTCTAGAGTAGATTTTAATTTTTAAGCATATTCAAGAAGCAACATCTTATATTGATATAGACGTATTGTGAAATGTTCTTTTGAAAATTTTGGACCATTCACTTTTGTCACCCTTAATTTGGACGACATAAAATTGATATTATCTGAGAAATAACTGATAGACCTTATTAACACAACTGAGTGATTAAAATTAAGCAATTTACTATCAACTAAGTTATTTTCGAAAATATATTGAGCTCATTGTAAAAATGCAACAAAATTAACTACATTAAAAGTATCAAAGGCACAAAACTTTATCACGGCATGCGTAGGACAGAGTATTGTACAGGAAAGATGCTTCGAATAACCTGAGGTAACGTGTGGTACATCGCAGCCACGGTCGTACGTTCTGCATGATGAGTGAGTCCTGATGGGTTAAACTTTCCAAATAATTTACAGCACATAATTTGATATCCAATGACTGCATTACGCTTATGAATGCAGCTGCGATGTCTTTCTTGTACTAGAAAAGTTCAGCTACTCTATAAAATTGCATGAAGTAATTTTCCCCTACCTTAACCTAAGGCTTTGTATTTCATTTAGCCTGTTTCAAAGTTTCAAGAACTCCTGCGAGTTTATTATGTTCCTCAGCTTAACTTGTCTTCATAGGTCATAAAATTTGAGCACAGACTCTAACAGTCCTCCTGGTCACGGGTGTATCAGCAAAGTTGTCACAACAATTGCTACACAATTGCTGGAATGCAAAAACAATGATGATAACGCCATTTCAATGATTAGAATACGTTGATCTTCATTGGTTCCAGCTTCCTGTGCTTTTAATGGATTGTATCAATTACCCAACTATTTAGTGTCCCACACTATAGGTAAGATCTTTGTTTCTCCTATGGAATCAATGAGAGTGCGAAGGCTGTAATTGCCGTCCTCTGTAGGAATTAAACTTCCCGGAAAAAACTACGTTTTTAACTTATACTGAATATAACGTACAAGACATGGAACGCTTTGATCTAAAGTAATAATCAAATTATTATGGGTTCTTGAAATCTCAAAAAATTTGGTGCAAAAAAGTTATAAGAGGTCATTTCGTTGACAAGTTATAGATTGTATTTTCATACATCTGGCAAAATTACCCTTTCTCACATTGATTAATATTTTGTTTGGTCTCCTTTAACCGCTTTCAGCGCTTAAACACGCTGTGTCATTTCAGTTAACTTTACAATATCATTAACATTTTTTTCCTGGAACTTTTTTTTTCTCGAGAACATAATCTTGAAGGAAGATTGAAAGCGAACTGTTAGCAGATGGCATTAGTTTTTCTCGAATACCAATAGGTATTAGGTTACTGGACAGTGAATTGCAAGCCTACCACCCAAGAATGAAGCCTAGGATTACACCAACTAGGATACTGACAACACAGGTACTTCAAGTCTCGACTGATACTCATCCTGATTGGACTTCTGATAAATGACAACGGGTGAGAGTGGGATACTTACTAGTTATTTTCTTATCGAAATATAAGCGAACATACTGCTTTTACTATGGTAGGAGAACATACTGCACCTACTGTTGATAAATTATCAATTAATTTCAAGTCATGATTTGTATAGCTGCTTATCTGTTACCACTGACATCACAAGATTTTTCAATACTACTACGAGGTGCATTCATGTTATAACACCTCCAATGTTTTTTTATGAATTGGAAGCAGATATAAACATCTGGTTTATTTTAAACTACGCGAGCATTTGTTGTGAATGCGTCGCATAGATAGCAACACTGTACGGCATACAGAACTTTAAACGCAGAGGGGAGAGTGTGGACTGTTTTTTGATCTTCAAAATGGCGACTTTTTCCTTACATGAACAGCGTGTAATCTCTCGTTCTTTCCATTTGAGTGGTAAGACACCGATTGAAAATCAACGTCAGATGAATTTGACATGTGATGATGGTGACATGGATGTGTCTAATTTTTGTTCGCGGGTGCGACAGTTCAATCAACGCAGAACATCAGCCCCCCACCAGCAGGTCTGGCGACACGATCGAGCAAATGGAGAAAATTGTTTTGGAGAATCGCTGAATGAGAGTGGAACACATCACCTTCAAAGATGAGATTTCCGTGAGATCTGTGCACACAATCCTGCATGAAGATCTCAAAATGCAAAAGTGATTTGAATACTTAACGAACGACCACTAGATTGTGCGGGTTATATGTTACAAGGCATTTTTGGCGTGTAATGATAGCATAAACGGGACTTTCTTTTTATTGACTAGCCCAATGGATGTCACATAGATAACGTTTCTCAATCAGGAAACGAAGCACCAGTCAGCTCATTGGAAATACAGACACGTACATAATTTTATATATCAAAAACCGTCTTCACTCTCACTGCTGCTGCTAGATTTCTGAGTGTCATACAGTGCTGCCATCTTTGTCGCGCATTTTGTCGAGTAGATGCGTATTTTAAAACAAACTGCATGTTTACAAATCCGAGAAAAAACATCGGAGGTGTCATAGCTTGGATGCACCTCAGATAATGTTGCAGGTTGTGTTTTCAGTGGAGTGATATTGTTTGTAATCTTATTAGACAATTTTTTGAAAATATTTAAGAAAATAATCTTTAAAAAATCTTTAAAAAACGTTAGAGTTCACTGGAATGTCAGAGCGTGTTAAAGCACTTGAAGCGGCTAAAGAAGGTCAAACCAAATGCTAATTTATGCAAGAAAAGATACTTATGCCATTCGCATTGAAATAAATCGATTACTTATCAACAAAATACCTATACATAACCTTTTTTCATAAAAATTACAAAATTTTACACCATTTGTGAATAGTTTATCATTACTGCATTATATTCAAATAGTTAATTCGAAAAAAGAGCTTAAATTCTTATTTTTAATTATACAGAGTTCCCTCTGGAATGTAGTCATACATTGTAAACATCTAAATCTTCATAAATATTGGAAGAGGAAGCTTATTTAAACGTTACAGCATTAACGCAAGTTTTATTTGGTCTTTACAAACAAAAAATGCTCAGAATGCTGGTATTACAGCACAGTGGACTACTGTTTCAGTAACGTTGATCCAGAGGTCCAGTGGAATTGCAGCACATGCGTTCGCAAATTCTCTTGTGATAGTCCACCGACGTATTCGGTTTAATCTGATACATGAAATCTTGTAGAATCGCCATGTATGTAAAAGTTTGCAGGGGTCTTAATTTTTATTTGTCATGGTAGTTCACCGTACACATAAATGTCTGGAAGCTACTATAAAGTCCCAAACTCAGAAAATCTCTTGTAGTTGTAGAAGCTAACGGACGTATATGAATTTATACGTCTTAATAAATTTCGTGTTCAAATATTCAAACATACCTTTGTTTAATCACAAAATTTGCTCATACTAGTATATATATTCATTTACACTTCAATGATATATATAAAAGAAAATAAGTGCAAAATAGGACGTTATACGAGGGTAGGGGCGGAAGATTAGGTTGGGATTAGGACAAGGTCTTGTACACGGTGGTGAGCTCTCAGAAAACAAATTGTTTTCAGCTATACTTTCTCCATCATGCCACTAGCAGCCCTCAATCTTTTTTCTGTTATTCTGTTCAACTTTTATCACACAGTTTTTTCGTCCTAAGACAAGTATTGTAAACTCAAGGGGGGGGAACCCACAATAATGAATTGATCGTTAGACGCCCACACCACACCAAGCGAGATTAGGCGTAAGCAAGACGAGGTGGATGAGAGAAAGAGTGTGTTCGCTTTCTGCAAATTCCTACTCTCCGTTTTTCACTTCAATACTTTTAGGATGAAAAGAATTGTTCATGTGCCTTGACTCTGCAAAATTACTTCTCCTCTCAACCAAACCTGAGTACTCTGTAAAGTGCCTTTATTTTCTTCCCTTTTAAATTGAGCAGCGCATGAAGCCTTTAATGTATTCGCTGTGAACGCCTAATACCTGTATAGGCCTGAGTACGCTGCTAAATACCCTCACTATCTTTAGGCTCTCCATATTGAGGATAGTGTGAAAGTTTTCCAGTGGATTGCAGGTTAGCGCTCGGGGTGTCCGTCCATCCCTCAAGCAAGACTCGGAGCTGTCGCTTCCTCTGCTGCTATCGCCTGGTGCAGTCGCCTCTAACTTCGCGTATTTTTTAGCGTTCCTTTATTTAATATAGTTACTGTGACTGATGCGTTTTTGAAACCTTCGAAAAGTTACCTTTGGCTTAATAAGTGTAATTTGGCATAAATTTAATGTTTGTACAATAATGTCATGAGGGAATTTCCTGAAAAATGCGCGTTTGAAGAAGCACATCTCCAAATTATTATAGACTCTGAAAGTAAGCTTCTAAACGGCAACGAAATATGGAATATTTTTCTAATTGTTGGACACGAAGATAACCCTTGTATTAGTCGTGCAGCCCAGGGAACGTACAAATGTTATCATTAAAAGGCTACCCCCAAAACTTGTATTACCATACTTCTAAACTGGACTTCCTTCAGGACTCAAGACAACCACAGAATTTATTCTTTTACTATATAACACTGAACTTTCAATTGCTGAAAGTAACGATCATAGATCATAAAATTTGTTGGATTATTTTATAATTGGAACTATATCGATCGAATGTTGTCTGATCGTTTTTCTGCTCTGCTTAGAATTTTTCAACTGGTTTTTAGTCTGTATTTGTATTGAATGTGATGAATATAGCCTAATTCTTCGCTTCAGCTAGCAGCAATGTCATTAATAAGGAATAAATTCTCATGCATATTTTTTTTATAATTCAATAAAGTCAAGGAGATGCTGTAATTCTGATTTGTTTCCCCACAGACTTTTCACGATCTTGATGCTCGCACGGGATCACAGCTTCTGTTATATAACTGCAGCAATAAAATACAACCCGGACAGTTTATTTTCTTTTATTCTTTCAAATGTTTAAAAATTCTGTTTTCATTGTGTGGAAGTCGCATGATGGAAATAATAAGCTGTTATAGGAAGTTCTCTCAGTTTCATGTTGAAAGCCTGTATTTGTAGCGTGAAATTTCAGGTTTTTCGAATTCATATTCCTGCATTCCTCGTCAATTTTACCTCCCCACATATAACAAATTTTTTGCTTCGATCCTATACAACAGGAACTTGTGTATCAAACTGGTCTTGTGAAGTTTGTATATTACGAAGAAAGAGTGAGCGCGCAAGTCTGTCTCTTGAAGTTTGAAGAGGATCATTTGGACCCGAAGCTCTCAAGCTATGCATTGCAGGCCTCGTGTGCTGCACTCACTCGAGAAATGTTTTAGGAAAATAATTGGCTTCCTAAGATGCAGGACAACATAACGGTGGCACGTGCACCTCTAGCTCTGCATCAACGCAGGCATGTTGTGTACGGTAGCTACGGAGGGAAGCGAGGCTCATTTGTACAATTCTGCCGCTCACTGGTTAATTTTTCAATTTTGTTTCTTGCAAAGTATGAAACCAATTTTAGATATCAACAGTGTTTGGTATAGCAGCAGAAATTTTCAAAGTTGCTTTAGGTGTCCATCTTGACCCATATTAAAACGGCAAAGAAAAACAAAGCTTAGTCGTGTTGTTTATGGGTACTGCTTCCACCGAAGGTACGAACGAAGGGCGATAGAATATTGGTTTGCTCTTTGCCCGACTGCAGCAAATATCTGGAATTATAAAAAAAATTTGAGTAAACATGTATGAAACCGGAATTGCTCATTTGTGAGATTAATGAACTTTTCGCTGAATTAGGTCTTTCTGGGGGCGAACAAACATTTTGTTGTGCATAAATGTGCACAGTGAAAAGCTTGCCTTATGTTAGGGGAAGGTGGTTGTTTCTTCTTCCATAAAAGATTAAATAAATTAGCGGAGTATTGAAACTAAGATCTGTCAACTAATTTGTGCAATATGTATAACTACTCAATAAATCTTACGACAGAAAGAGAAGCAGCCTCACTCCCACACCCCAATCAGAGCCCTCAGAAGTATAAAAGGCGTGCAACAGGTCAGCCTGACTCACTTGACAGCAGCATATCCTGTAAGCCGGTCGTGCCTCCCAGTGCTTCAGGTGAGTGATAAAAGCGTCTGGTTGTTTTACTCATACCGTTCATCTTCTTAAGGTTTCATGATAACTGTAGTAACTATCGCTATCTCAAAAATTTATCAGACACAAAAATAGGCACACAAATGCATTGTCGCATTTTTTTAGCGCATGCAATTGTGGTTATTAGCCAATATTTCAGACAATGGATGGCTGCTAATAAGTTTTAATTTGTAACTAAATTGCTCATAACATTTCTTAAATTTGAATAGAAATATTAAGCACATTTTTTCTCCCAATTGAAGTAAATTTAGATGACAAAATTCCTATTGTTACAAATCATTATTGCGAAATCGTCCTGCGAAGTATCAGCATATCCTTACAATACTGGACCGGTATCAGTTATTTTAACATTGGATTAGCATCAATTTTTTTCAATGAAAGTCTTGGACGTTTTTTGATGTTAATCTTTTATTGCTGCAAATGTGTTGCTCTTATTATATTATTGGCGGATGAATTTTTGAATACCAGTTGAATGACACTGAATATATTGGTTTTTGCACGCTTATTCAAAACATAGGAAGAAAGCGACGACGTCCTAACTTCTTATTAATTGAGGTCTGCTTAGCTTTAACGCGAGGCTAAATTTCAATTTTTACGTTTCATGTATACATTTTGTTGCACGAGATGCGTGTTCTTTGGCACGAACTAATGTGAAACTTTTATTTTTTAAGAAAACGGCAGAATATTCAGTACCATAGGTACACCAAACTCCCATGAGCTACTCCAATTTTCCTAAACTCGTGTATGCGAGAACAACATATCGATGAACAAGCATCATGGCAACAAACGTTTGGGGACATACAGTGAGTCAAACAACTGTCTACTACGGTGACTGTTGACTGCAGTGCGACTGTTTGCTGCGTCCTGATGACGGTATTAGTGTTTGAGTCCTGCCTCTTCAGCAAGGCTTTGGTAGACGGAAGTATAAAAAGGCGGACTGATAGTTTCCCTGATTTTATCAATTCTCTCAACACCATAATTTTAACTTGGAGATTGCTTTAGAGTGCACGGTAACACAGCAGTATACTGAAAGTAATAAAACAGTCTGAAATTAACTCACCTGTTGCACAAGTGCCATCATCCACAGAACAAGTTACTAAAAAACTATGCAGCTTAAAAATGAAAACACATTTTGTATGTTATTCAAATTGACGGGACAAGCCTCTTTCTTTACTAACTTAGATTTCTGAAATTTAATTTTTGTTCCCAGCAATTTCAGTGGCAACATAAACTGATAAAAAAGTAATTCCACTAATTTTTGATACAGAAGTCTCGCCCCACCATTCATTGAGAAATGACCGCCACACAAACACTGAGCTTCGTGGTGCTGCTGCTGGCTCTCGCTGCCGCCGCACCCCACGCGTCCTCCCAACTCAGCGGCCCCGATGTGCAGGTACGACAACTGCAGTATTTTATGGAGGAGTAGATAGTTCCCGTGGAAATTCCGCGATTTAGATATGGCTACTTTGAAATTATTATACAGATGAATGTATTGAAGATATACAACGAATTATTGTTTTTTAAATGAATACTTCTTAATTTCATTCAGAACTTCTTTTCTGCATCTCATCTACCGATAACGTGGCCCAGATAGTACCAGTTAAAATTTCTCGGTTTAAAAATGATTAAATTGATGATCTATGATATAAAATACATTTTTCAGATTCACCCGTGAATATTTTTCATCAGTATATACAGAACTTTCATTCTATGTCTTATCTACCGATAACATGGCCGTGTAAGAAATAGAAGCTAACAGCAGAAAAAATCGAGTATTTTATAGTGATCCGTCTTTTTTGGTATCCACAACACATTGCTTATGATACATACATATCTGTTCTGATTTAAGTTCAATAATTTGTCTTCAGTAATAGAGTAGAAGTAATGGGGAGAGAGAGATGGAGATACATGTCTGTTATATTTGTAGATTATTTTACAGGAGGGTAGTCGTTTTATTATGCATTTCGTTATCCGTGTGTTTTGGAGACTCTTGGCTTTTCCTCCATAAAAGTGCATTACTAGTTATGTACAGGGTGTTTCAGAATTAAGGCAACCAGTTTTGCATAGCAAATAAATTCATTTAAATTCAATGTTTGGTTCGTTTAATCTTATACTATTTTGAAGGTTGTAAAATAATCCTCTATTTCAAGTGTCTCAATTTTAAATTCATACATTATATAATGGCTGTGGATCGAAATATCGTTATCAAGCTCCACAAAGAAGGCGGGAGTAACCTATCAATTAAAAAAAATTAAAAATGAAGCGGTCAACTGTTTGGAAAAGTGTTAAAAAGTTTAAGGAGACTGGCAAACCTTTGATAAATCAGGAAGAGGTCGAAAATAAAGTGTTCGGTCCAAAAACTTGATCAAAAACACGCAGGAGATGTTGTGGCGGAACCCACGTTGATCTCATCGAGAACTAGCTGCAGAAGCTGGTGTTAGCAAAACTTCAATGTATCGAGTATTGAAGGAGAATGTAGTGAATCGCATAGCTCCAATACAAACGAATACTGTGACGAGGCTAGTTTTCATCGACCAATGAGCAAACAAGATACAGAAAGTGACTCCAGCGACGAGGCTAGGTATCCGTTACGACCGGAAGTACGACGTCAACCAATGAGTGGTCACGCTCAGGCAGCAGAGCCCAGCCAACTGCCCACTATAAGGAGGCTGCAACGGTCTGTATCACGAACTCTTCTACCAAACGCTTCCAAAGTCAACATCTCCACAAGAACTCTCATCACCTAAAGAAAGTACACAGTCAACAGCAGAGCAAAGGAAGCAGAAACCAGCCATCCTGTCCGCTAACAGGACGGGCTCAAACAACCCACGCACAAACAAGTGCACGTGCTCCAACTCACCGCGAGCTCCAACTCTATACGGCCCAGCGTACTACCGACAAGATGTTAGTACGCCAGCACTTGACGTCAAGATGTGCGCAGTGAAGAAAGAAGAAACAATAACTTACAGAATATTCGAATCACTAAGTACAAAGTATCAAACTCATCCTGCATTTAATAACCTTTTCTCCTATTGGGTTTCTCGACGGTCCCTTACTCCCTCAGGCGTTCACTCCGAGTAAGATAAAAGATAAAGATATTCAATGTCTGCTCTGAACTAAAAGATGTCTGAGGGTTGGGACTGAAGAGTGATTATGAGAGAAATCTCTATAAGGATCTGAAAAAGAAACCTTACAAAATGACGAAACGTCACGAGCTTACTGAACATCATGAGAGAATGAGGGCTGAAAAAAGTCCTCACGTCCTTAATGAAGTAGCTTAAGGCACGCTCCCAAACATGGTGTACACAGATAAGAAAAAAGTTGACAGTCAGCAAGTTGTGAACCATCAGAACGACAGAGCTTAGAGTTCCTCTAGTTCAGTCGAGGGTAGGATTGTTACGAGACGTCAAAATGCACAGTCTTGCATGATTTGGGCAGCTGTGACAGCCACAGGAAGATATCCGCTTGTTTTTGTGCCTTGTAGGGTCAAACTGAACTCAAAACGGTACGTTTCTCTTACTTTGGAATCAAAGTTGCTACCATGGGCTACAGAACATTTTGAGGGTTCACCATGGAGTCTCGAACAGGTTCAGCACCATCACATGGTTCCAACGTAACCCAAACCTGGATTCAGAGGAACATTCCATCTTTCATAAGTAAAGATACATGGCCAGCAAGGAGCCCTGACCTCAATTCGTTGGACTTTTCTATCCAGTTTATTTTAAAGACAAGAGTCTTAGCTACCCCTTACATTTCTCTCGAGTCCCTCAAAGCAAAACTGCAAAGGGAATGGGAAACAATTTCACAAGAACAGATACTTGCTGCTTGCGATGCATTTGTAAATAGACTTAACGTTGTAGTTCGTAATAAGGGTGGTTACATCGAATAAATGCAACACTGTATCGTTTGCTTATTATCCACCTTTGAGTTTCAACCCTTAAAATAAAAATTGAGCATTTGAACTTTCATAAACCTACCAAAAAGTTTGTTGCGTTAATTCTGAAACACCATATAAAGAAATCTTCCATTGACTATTTCATCCCATAGGGAGCTAGGAGTAGTTAAAAAATGACCCTTCGCGTTCCTTGGAGATTTATGCTCTTCAAACATCCATGTTGGGTCTCTCATTCGCAGATAGAGGGTATCCTGGTAGTGTCTGTCCTCGTCAGTATATTTTTGAAGTTTGGCGTTCTCACGAAAAATTATTGGCTGCTTATGTTATGAACAAATTAATAATTTTATTTACTCACCACCGCTAGCACATTATTAGAAATTGTCAAAAGTTATCAAAAATATTAAGCTTGCACATTATTTTCAATAAAAATTTAGTGCTCAATGGGCTGATTAATTTCCATGTTTTCTCATTAAGTCTATTTAAAATTTATGTTAACTTGTGTTGCTCTAACTTTAACGACAGCAAAGTGATTGCGTTTGAAACTTCTGTTCATGTAAAATTAATGGACATTATATTTTTTGGCATATTCTTCTTTCGATTTACACTGTTTTTCAAACATCTTTCTGATTGCCCACCCATGAAGAATGACCTCATACTTTATCTTTCACAATGATAAGTGTCATGCAGATCACATAGAATGAATGAATAAAAGTACTAGCAGGTTTATGAGGTAATCAATATCATGATACTATTGTTTCGGTTTATTTGTTGCACAGGAGTTAGCCCTTAAGCAGGAGGCCCTGACCCAGCAGATCCTGAACGATGTGGCCGAGTATCTGGACCCAGCTTCCAGAGCCAAGTCGCTGTCTCCTGCGTCAGCGGTGCGTGAGGGTTGGGCACATTGCAAGTTGTAGCACACACAAATATTTTGTACCTTCTTCCCCTTCCAACATCCAGTAAGCCTTTAGTCACTTTATCACCACGTTTCAGTATAAGATTTTACTTCGCCCAAATAATGAGCACTCCCAATATTGAAAATTTAGGACTAATAATTTGAATAGCGTAATTTTTCACACTGGACAGTGTTGCAATAGCAACTAGAGACCCAAAATGCCAACTGAGTGATCAGATCACATTGCGAAGCATTCAATTTCAGCAGTTGAAAAGTTTTTCTATGAGAGTCACATAGCTTGTAAAAACTAATATGTATAAGTATTCTTTTGTATATCAAAGAGATCTCAGAAGCGTGAAAACTAATAAGGCTCTTTTGCCATCTCTAACATACTCAATCTTGAAAAAGCCACTCTTACGCACAGGGAAAAAAGTGAGAGTATTTTTATGCTGTAAGCAGGTATGAAAACCTCCTAACAAAAATATCATTAAATTATTATGTTTTGAAGCAAAAGAATCAACTTTTATACAATTTGGATTTATATATATATTCCAAAACGATAAATATGAAATGTGGGATGTGCGTATTATTAATGTAAAAAAGTCCTTGAAAATTTAAGCTATGAATAAGCATTTACTTTCATTTCACTAAAACGTATTCACTCATTGTTTCCCTAACACAATAACCACCGGCAATTTATTCACTTTCAACTAATTAAATTCCAATGGGTGGATTAGTCATTTTTCCAGTATCGAGCATGATATAATAATTGCTGTTACTAATGCCCATCACCTGTTCATTCGTGCCTAGTGTTGCCTCGTCGACATCTCTCGAACCTAGGGCTTCTCACAATAGGTTGCACAAGTTCCAACTGAAATTAGTTATTCAAGGGAAAATTCTCTCGAACAAAACACATCTACGCAAGAATCTCTCAGTATTAGACTGAAGGAATTTTTTAATACCTGATGCGACATCTTTACTATGCAGAGTGAAATCTAGAAGCACGTCCTAAGGGAGTGGCTTCAAGTTAAGGATAGAACATGTAGAACCTATTTCAGTTTAGAGAACGTTCTGCTGTGCGAAACAAGCATTTGCTCTACAAATCGAGTCTGAACGATATTTTGCCATGGATACGATTGGTACAGCCCCAGGCGAACAAGTATTAGACAAGTTCAACTTATGTTGCAAAATTGTTAGCTCTCTGTGAAGGGTAAGTTTATGATGAATACATCTGCCTTCTTGATGGAGCGACGGGACTAGAACATCGCTATTTAGAATGCAGTTCACAACAACGTTGCAGTTCTTTGCAGAACATCTTTCCCCTTTTTTACGTGAGACGATTTCACTGTGTTGGAGTATAATAGAATATTAGACATCATCCAATCTGTCGTAATAGCAACTATCAATAAATTGCGCACATGTAATACGAGGAAAACTGGGTTAGGAGGAGTTTACTACCGTTCTTTATACGTTTCTCTTCTTGCATGTCTAAATTGTCTTATCTTAAGAGACTCTGAAGTTTGTGTATTTTCTTGGAGAATGTTTGACTCAGTGACTATTGTCAGGCCTCGATGTGCAGCAACGGTTAAAAATGTAAGCAGTTACTTTAGAACAAACACATTACGTAAAACTGTTGTTCATCAGAAAACGAAAACAAAAATGGTATCAAGTCTACTGTCGTCTGCGAGTTATTTCGTACTAGGCAATGTTCATAATTTTGCCAGGTACGAGAATACACATAGTAGTATGTGTCTTATTTAGCCCGTTTATAATCAACTGTGATAAACGTGCTGCAGAAGACAGGAACTACTACGCGTATTATCGTGCCTAGGAAAATTTCATACACTGCTGACTACGAGGTAACTCACAGTCGGCAACGATAGAATTACCATATCTGACGTACAGTTGATGGAAACAATTGACTACAAACATTGATACTATGCTTGAAAAAACATTGTACAGAAGACGCAGTACCAGTACAATGGTGAGCTCATATGCAGTGTATTCAACAATTAAGCTCACAAGTGGGTCAATATATTATGCAGTGGGTTAATATCACATATTAACTTTGGAATCTTCACAATTTACCAGTTTTCATGAACACTCATCGTTGCCAAATGTATCAGCATCGATCAGTGCATCTCGTGTATCAGCATCGATCAAGGCATTGAATTCTGATTTGGTATCAGTGGACTAAAGATCCTGTATTTGAATTTCAGCGTCACACATTTGAAGTTCTTACTAACATAACTTTTGACTTGCAGAATTTCCGCGACAGAGCGTGGCAGAAGCGGACGATCACGCCCTTCTCTGGAGGGCCGGACGAGCTGCAGACCATCAAGCGACAGATCCGTTACCACCAGTGCTACTTCAACCCCATCAGCTGCTTTAGGTAGGACATCTTATCACAGCTAATCTTATTTATTAACTTCTGCAAAATGTTATCAGGGGGGAAACTGAACTCTAAAACATCATGAAATATTTGTAGAGATGCGTTCAATTCTTGTTATGAAAATACAATCGAACTTACTTATGATATCTGATGTTGTGCAAAGAATTTCCCTTGTGTACAGATTTTACCGTTTAAATTATACACCCATGTACTTTATCCTACTCACAAAATAACTATTGTAATGGAGGTTCTGAGTCTTCTACATAAGCTATGTTTTCTTCGTAAAACCGTCGTTCAAAATCGATGCACTGTGCATGAACATGCAGCATCTAGTCTATGACTTCATCAGAGGATCAGATTACCACCAAGTGCATGCGAAAGATGTTTCATGCTCCTGCATTACAAGAACGGATGCAACGGCAGGTACTTCAGAGTACTGATTAGAAACTTGCCTCATACATCAAAGCCAATTATAACGAGAGAAGACTAAAAATGTAATCATAAATGCCTAAAATCCAATAACATGCACAACAACGATTAAATCAAAAGCCACGCTATTATGAACTAGGTTAAGTATTTTCAAACAATATGGCAACATAACTATCTCTGAAGTATTAATGTGTGATGTACCGTACGTGAGTGTCATCCACTGCTTGCGTGTAACAATAGTAAGATTGTTGTAGCGGATGTTCAGTGCCCTCACATATGGACCCGATCTCATGTTGCTTGAGAAGCTCCATTCAGTTGAACGAATGCAGGGGCTGTAATTAAGCAATGGATGGGCGCTAATTTAGGGTTGCAGCTAACAATAGACGCCAGTGCTGCTTTAACCTGTCATTAATCGGCTCTGCCTTCAGGTCCGTCTGTAGCAATGCGTTCACATCTCCGTCTCGAATGCCAGCAATATCAGTTCAGACTCTTAACTCTAGGACTCGCTATATTTATATATTACTATGAGAAACTGTAAGGTTGTGTTCTTTATAACAGAATTTTGTTCGTATGAAATTAAATTTCACAATCTCTCCTGTCATGAGGTAAATTTTCATCAACTCTGTACGTAAGTCTCCTGTCATACACATCAAACTTTTACATGTTTTGCTGCACTGAAAGTGAGCTTAGAGTGGGTTCTTGGGGCGCGATGACAGAAACAAGATCCTTATGGTATTGTGCACAAAAAGAACCAAGATGGCCGTAACAACAACACATTATCAGTAGCTGTGTGCACAGTAACAAGTTCCAAGATGGTCGCAACAAGACCCTAACAGTATTTGCGTACACAGCAGGAAGTGAGGAGCGGCAGACGAGCACCGACCGCAACCTTCCATCACCAACAAAATGTTATGCGATCAAGTAACTCAACAACGAATATGGTAGTCCTGATGTTGGTCTTCAATAAATGATTCCCCAATAAAGTTATTTCGTTACCCATACAAATAAACAACGCGAAGAATGTACAAGACGCTTGATGAATTTGTAAAAATATTTTTCTGTGCATTTGTTATAATATCACAACTGGATCAGGAAAATATTTTGACTTTCCGTAACGATGTGTTCATACATTTGCAATAAATTTCAGTTCTCCCAAACATCAAACAAAATATATTTATTTACAATTCAACATCAATAATTCAGAGTTTTGCTAAATTGCAACAGTGACAAGCGATGAATATAAAATCGCAGGCCAAATT
Organism: Trinorchestia longiramus; assembly: GCA_006783055.1. Lineage (NCBI taxonomy): Eukaryota > Metazoa > Arthropoda > Malacostraca > Amphipoda > Talitridae > Trinorchestia > Trinorchestia longiramus. The sequence goes on from VCRD01004193.1 coordinate 39,397, forward strand.
GTAAAGGACGTTTCAAAGTTTGACGTTTTTACTTTGATTAGTAGAAGTAGAAGAAATTATACGAGCTAGATATAGCAGTAAAGAAGCTCAAAAACAATACGGCTTGACAGAGAATGATATGCACTGAAGACAGGGGCAACGAGTTATCGGATAGCGGTCAGCGTAGTGGTATGAGCTGAGAGAGATCAAACTTCTTCTACACGAGGATATCTTGAAATCTAAAGTGCAATGACTGTGTACTAGATGTTGATAGAGAGATGGATGGACGGTGTGATAGGTCCACTAGTTAGAATTAATGTTATGTCAATGAATAGTGTAAGGGTGTGCAATGAGGATCGAGCGATGTGTGGAACTGCAGCCTCATAAGCGATTGGTTTCTTACCCCCACTTAATCATTCAGAACATTAAGCGTTGTAGAATCAATGCAAAACACTGGATCCACCAGGTAGTTAACAGAAACTAATCAACAGAATTGATTTAGCGATCGTATTTTAGCATTTAATAGTACAGAGAATGCTTCAACTCACACTTGGGCGCCTTTCCGAAACTAGAAATTATTGCCAGGGTTTGTATTATTGCTGACGCTCATTAACGTTCATGGCCGTCTATTAATGGGCACGCCAATATCCTTGCAAAATCATTGATGTAAAATCGTCCAACAGAAATGAAAAATTTCACAAGATATCTGTGACTATAAAGACGAAATTACTCTGTTCGAGTGAATGAATAAATTCCTTCGTAATATCGTAAAGTATTAGTTCAACCGATTACTGCGTCTTTTTTCTTCGACAGGGATTCAATTCTTGAAGCTCTCAGAACTAACTGCGCACAACTGAAACAAAGTGGGCAGGAAAACAGTTCCACGAGTGAATTAACTTGAGAAAATCAGTGATTAAATTTGAATTTGAAATAAAAAGGATCTTGCGCATAATGCATAAATACCAAGAAATTACTGACCACAGTTTGTTTTTATGACAGGACGTGAATGGGTGCGAAAAGTTGGCGTAGATGAAAATATTAAGACGCGACCAGCTTGCATATCAATGACTCGGTAACCATCCTCGGTGGTTTTAATAAACTCGGGGTGATAACAAAGACAGTGAAAGCATTTAATGGAGGGTTAGTCTTGAGCTGCAGCCAACCAAAGTCGATGAAGATTTATTGTTCTGGAGAGGCAGTAAAATAACGGAAGTCGCCGACACGCTCATGAGGATGGAGTTGTTTTCGTCTGTGGAATGTTGGTGGTTTACTACCCAAAAGCCGGATGGTTGCACGTCGCTTATATGTAATTGCATTAAAGGAAGGGCCGAGGGAGGACGTTATCGGCTAGAGTACAACATCCATAATTAGGGAAGTGGTTATGAGAGTAAATGCAGGAGACCCGGTGAGGGGAAGCTGATCAGTGGTCGATGTTAAGCATGGTGTGGTAGGGTCAGACTCAAGAAAAATCGTACTGGAGGCGGTGTTAGAAATAAACGATCACACGTGACTCAGGAACAGGAATTTCAATTATATTAACGTTACAGAATTGGATGAAGTATTTAAAGGGTGAACTTGACATTAATGTTGAGTATGACCTTGATAGATCTAAGAATCGATTGGCCACAACAAAATAAACCTTTATTAACTTGGTAACGAAACAAACTATAATACACATAGATGTCTAGCATGTGTTTACATCCCATAATTTCAGTGTAAACAGGAGAACAATGGATAATATATAAACGATCTAAACTTAAAATATCAAACTCATTCTACGATTCCGCAGCTCCAGAGTTAAGTTAATAAATTTAGATTGAGCAAAAACGGTGGGTTTTTTAATTTATGAAACAACCTTTCTTGTCCACACAATTTTGGTGTTATCATGAAGCATTTGCACCCACTTCAGTAAATATCTTCGAGATGATAAGATAATGGGAAAATTTAGAACTTTCTATCTTCAGTAGCTCCACTCTGACAACCGATATTCCATTCCTCTCACTTCATGATATGTTCAAGTACCCATCTCAGATATAAACTTTTTCTAATATGTTAGTTTTGATATGATAAATACTTTGAAGTTCTCCCGAATAATTCATCCTTTCTCACTTACTTAAATACGAAGTTTAAACCTTATTTTTTTTTTGATTTCACTTCATATTGTAATCATAACATTCATGCGTCAATGCTAGTAAACGGTTTGTCACAATAAGTAAATCTGAAACCTCAAAACTTCGGTCTTCTACAGCTCTAATTATATTGACATCTAAATCATTAATAATTTATGACGTGTTTTAGTTTTTCGTTTCATTTTTAAATTGTTCTTTGATGTTTGGGTTCCAATTTTATTAAACGCAATGAAGTTTTTGGCTGTGTAATAATAATTAAATTCTATGAATTATCAGTAACAGTACCAAGCAGACAACCAATTAATTAGAAATTACAATTTAGAGTTTCACTCTGACTCATATTTTCTAATTCAAGAGTTTACCCTTACAACTAGGACCTCCAACTATAACATTATGTTGAATGTAAATTCATCCGAAGTTAATGCTTTGTTGCATTTTAAGATGTCTAAATTAACATTTGAGTTGTGCCTAAAGAGTTCATATTTGAAATAAATTGTCTTCTAGTGAAAGAAACTCTAGTACTCCTCTTTTATTCATAATTTGCTAGAACTTGGTATCGTTCATAGTTCTTGTGTAACATATTTTTGAAAAAGTGAAGTTTCATTACGTTAAGTCCTCGATTTCCTCGACGGGAATTCAATCGAGCTACCTACCTTAACGTAACCAACGTTGGTTGCACGAGTCTGTTGTAGGTTTAGTTTTTGTACATAACAAGGACTACTATACACAGGACGTGCACTGCCATATAGCTGACTGCGCTAGCGGAGGCCATTGCATTCTTAGTAACATAACATTTTCTATCGGAAAAATTGATCATAAATTACTTCTTTCAAGCAATATAAGGGATAATAAGGTTTTACAGTGAATTTTAAATGGTTTAAAGCACTGTAATGATTTGAAATACCAATTTTAACCGGAATTAACATGTATTATTGTATGAGGTTAGTGGTCACTTTATAGAGAGCCGAGTTGCTGCAATTTTCGACTTTACAAATTGATTATGGTTAAACCTTTTCAAATGCAAACAACCAAACATACAAACATTCACGCATATAAACAAACAGACATGGAAGCAAAAACCTACCAAAATGCAGCGATTAGTCAGCCAACCGGGCCTTCTTTACAGAGGTCTGAAGAAGGACTGCATTCTTTTGCTGGTCTTTCTCCAGGTTGTGGAGTCCATTCAATAGAACATTTGCCAGACGACGGAACGTCTTGGGACAGTCAATGTCAGTTCCACTGAAGCTGGCCAGTGTCGACAAGATCTTCAATCGTCTTTTCTGGCAGCAGGCACGGTGACAGGCTTCCTTGATGAAACACAGTCCACATCAGACAAGATCAAAAGTACACACATGTGGAGTAGTCAGAGAACCTCTAGACACTGTCTCGATTAAGTCCTTTACGCTTTAGCTTGCGTTTGCATGGCAGCACCAAAAAGTCTCTGAGCTGTTCATAATTACACTTTGTGTGTGATTGAAAAGCAAAACAATAATAATTCATGGAAAACTGCTTCTGTAATAAAAGTTCCAACTGACATGTCAAAAATGCCATTCTTTTCTCCTTCTCGGTGTCGACACAGGCTGATGTGTGAGCTTGAAGAAGAGTGACAACATTTTCGATCGTTTTGTCAAACGGGATGTCATAGTGCATTGCCAAGCGCATAGTTTCGTAGAACTGAGTATAAGATCTCAAACCATTGTTGGGATGAAGTGTCTTAAACAGTGGTACACTAATGTCATTCTTGAACGCACTGAGCGTTAGTGGGGAACACAAAGTGGGCTTGTTATCGACAATCACAGACAGGCTGCATTCACTGAAGTTGTCGGTCATGAACGAACACACAAGCCTTTCTTTCGATCTTGAAATAATCAAGTTCTTGTACTGCTTCTGCAGGTTACGTTCAGGTTTGAAAGCATCAAATGAAGTAATCTTATCCTTCTGAAGAAAAAACCTCAGTTGTTGGTGTTCAACTTTCGCCGGGCGAGGTGTAAGTTTTGGAGAAGGCAGACATGAAGCAGGCACATTGAAGATACAGGGAGGGATTCCAGGTTGCATAGAACCACCACGCAATTTGATCAAAGGTGGGTCAGCACCCCAGTGTATCTCACAAATGAAAAACTTGTCTGGATTAACAACAAAATTTTCACGAGGTGGTAGAACATCAAACCACTTCTGTCTCTCAGACTGTTCTTTCGGGAGGCGAAACACGCGGCGCCTGTTCTCCTTATTGTAATTACCTCGACAGTTCACAATCCCACACTTGTTCGGCATTTTTAATACATATAATTAGCAATAAACTTTGTAAACAAACAGTATTCACTTAGAGATGCAGCAGAAACGCAGCGACAGACTACGACAATGTTCGCGCTGTGATAGATGGAGGATAACTGAGAGCGCAGTGAACTGGCCTCTGCTATTGTAGTCAGCTACATGGCTGTGCTTGTCCTGGTTATAGTAGTCCTTGGTACAGAAGTAGACCTTATTCATCCATTTTTTCCTTCCGTGCCTCTCATGGAGGAGGCCTCGGACCTGATCTATTGCAAGAATGTCTTCGATTCATAATCTATAGTCTTCATTCGTTCATTTTGTTTCTCTCAAGGGCACTCTGCCCCTGCTAAAACGTTCTTGCAACAGCTGTGTAAGTACAACACTTTTGTTTTTGATCTAGTAACCTGAGAAGTCTAAACACTAAACATTCAATACATTACCTAAATCAAACAAAATATAATTTCTCCAACTCATATCCTTGAAAATAGGAACATTCTTATTTTATTATTGTAAAATTGAATTTTTAGTTGGAGAAACATTATATTAGACGAAATTTTCACACTTCTAGGCGAAGAGCGTTATGTGCTTTTTATAATATTTTCTATTAAAGAGTATAAAATTCATGTATAAATTTTCCTCATGCTAAACTTTGAGTTCTCACAAGGAACTCACACAATGAAAATACTCCATACCGAAAGCTTTGGTTGTGTCTAAAAAATTGTCTTGTTTAATCCTCAAAATTTTTGAAAAAAATATAGAAGTACGAATACATAAATAATTATCTGTATCGTAAATTGCATCAATGGAATTTTCGCTGATTCAAACTATCATTACAGAGAATATTTACACGTTTATAAACAATAAAATGGTCATTCACATAAATATTTACACACCAGAACAACTAAATACTCACTCTAGTCGGTACCCATTTCAATTGTTTGTGTTTTTGTACAATAAACAGTTGTGTTAAATGTATTGAACTAAAATTTGATCCTCGATGTACATGACATTTTTTGGCGAATATAATTATGTGTATTTTTACTGGATGACATTTAAGACTTATTTTAACTACCTGCAGTGATTTCATAATAGAAAATTCCGATTATGCCAATACAAAGTGCATGCATGGACGACGCACTAAAGATGTTACCAACTTTGCACGAAGATCATCATTACAGGCTCTACTGGAAAGAGCTAAGCTCGTACGTTGAAGCTGAGTACTATTAAAGATATTAGAGCAAAATTTTGTATTAGGAGAAACACTGTTGGTAGAATTTGTGAGTGTTGAAGAATTCACTTTATAATTGGTTCCCATGGCTGTTTCGAGCCGGAAAAACTCTGTTGCAGATATCAAAAGGAATTGCAACAATCCTAATTTAACATTATTATCCTTAATTTGCTGCAGTCAATGTAACAGAATATTTTGGCTGTCAGAGGCAACAGTTACAGATTATAGCTTTAGTAGAATATACAGGTTGAAAGAAGAGGAATTCCTCAAACGCAATAAAGTTCTCAGAAGAATTGAAGCTAAAATTAACAAGAAATGAACGTGTAAATATTTTGATATTTATTCGTATTCATCACAGTATTCTTCTTCAATTGTTTATTCCCTATAAATTTTTGAATACCAGTAATTCATGAAGTATTTCATTAGGTTAACCTGCATTTTCTTTTAAACTAGTCTTTCTTATACGTTTAAACTGGTTTGCACCAATTATTTCCTATGGAAGGGAGTATTTATTCATGCTATTTTTCACAACTATAAAACTTCATGGATCAAATATATCCTTATCAAAGAAAATTAGCCATGCACATCGAGCATATCCAGAAATGACACAAGAGGCCATGGATCCCAGTCATGACACTCAGCCCAATCATTCACATCAGAGCCGTACTCGTAATTTATCCTTTTGTGTGCCCCAGGAATTATCACCGCCACCAGGAGTTCAAGTAACGAAGGTTTTCTTTCGAAGCAAGCTTGTAACCTCTGAACTACTGATTGAGCATTAAAATTCATCGACATAATAATAATGTAATTCTGTAATCATCCATTAAAGCTATTTTTGTAATTTGAATCATCCAGTAAAGCTATTTTTGACTTTGCAAAACTCTTTCATTGTCAATATTGATAAAAACGGTGCTCGGGATTTAGAGAATTCCACACGTACAACATGAATATTATTTTATCATAGAATATATATTGAAACCAGCTTAAGGAGATGAAGTTTTTACCTCACAATAGATTGCGATGAAAGATCAGCCACATAGAAAAAAGGACAGAGGGAACTTAATTATGGCCAAACATTTTTTAACAATTGACAGAGACATCATAACTCATGAAATAAAAGCAAAGTGTTCCATAATTATTACTTATTTTTCGTTATGCAGTATGGGCAAATCGATTTATAATAAAATATTCGCCATGAATTCATACCGTGACCATTAGAAAATATATAGTCATCATTCAATAAGAAATAAAAGCCTACTTATATAAAATAAAAAGATGTGTAAATACGGAGTTGCTACCTTACCAAAGAATACATAACTCAGAATGGCCCAGTAAAGGATCTTGCGTACCTTAATATAAGTGTAAAGATTAGTTGTACTGTTCATGACAGCTGATATCGTTTGACCACACAACATGCACTCACATTTAAGTATAACGCTAGAATGTTTTTTTATTTTTGCTATGGTCACAATAGCTAACGCGTACGACGATCAACAAAAAGTATCAGAGCAGTTTCAACCACTCTTCATATAAACTCATCCTCAACTGTTTGTCAGGCTGTGGGCGTGAACAAAGAGCGATTGCGTAACAACGATGTTCAAGGGAGCTTCAATTGTCGTACATGGATGTTTAAACTCGTTTCAAGCATCGTACCTAAATAAAAAATTATTTCAATGCACTTAAATACACTTTATTCCAATACACAATATTGTATTTATATACAGTAATTCAATACAAGTTTTGAAATGCATTGGAAATACATTTTTAAGTACACAAATAATTTAAACACAAAATAATTGATTACTGCCCAACACTGCCCATATATACCGCAGTTGTGTCTTCTACTATTCATAGAATGCCCATCACTTACGGATTTTATAATAAGAATTTTAAAAACCAATGCTGTTTGGGGATTTGGGCATAAGCATTTCTAGTTTATTGGGAACATACAGTACTTCTTTGATTTGTTTGTTCGTTTTGTTGTTTGGACACAGGAAAGGTGCAAAGTAAATGATCATTTACACAAAAACTGGGGAATTAGAAACAAAATGATGATTAAATTCCGAATAAACATTAAGGTGTCGATAGTGTCTACCGAAAAGAAAGAAGCGGACGTGCTACCTCGAGCAAAGAAAGGGTGGCTATTTAGGGCCTAGCTATGTTTCGACGTGTCGTAACTTGTGTGTTCTAGGGCTTCACAAGCATAGTAAAGGTGAATAATGAACACCATCTTAGGGTTCATAAAACCATCTACTTAGTCAGGAAAATGGACCTAAATGTCTCAACGGATGATGTGAAAAAAGTGGTGAAAGCGTCCGACCGATGCCAGTCAGTTAATTTCACTCCAGGGCACGAGATATCAGAAGCCAGTGTAGAACATGAATGGCGACGCTTGGCTATCAATATCGCGCAATATCACCAACACATAAATGTCACAAATTTAGAAATCCCTTGAATTGGTCATCAATTTGAGATAGTCAAAGGTTACCACTTTAGGGACGTGATAATGTCACCTCATTAAGAGTCACCCCTTATGGGGGTATTAGAGTCGTAAGTTTGTGGGTAGCATTTTCTTGATGCTCGAGTATAGCTATGCTTCAGGATGAGAGACAAGCCGGGTTTCGTAGGTTAGGTTCATTTTCATATGACAGTTCCAACTAATTTACCACGTTGCCTCCGATTACCTGACTGGTGTAAATCTTCACTTTGTACGCATAGTCACAAGAAGGATCTGAACAAATTACAGAACCTAACCTAAGTGGTCCACATACGTACCACTTCGGAGTCAACGTGTTAATTTGAGACTTGGGTAAAAGAAACATAATCCAAAACTTGAATCGAAAGTAGAGAGACCGAGAATGTGCTCCGTGACTTGCATTTACGACGCACTCTAACTGATTTAAACAAACAAAATAGGAATCAGATTAAAGGAACATTACAGACTGATGACATGCATGTTTATGTGCAAAAGCGCAGCATTGAGCTTTGGGCAGTCAATAAAAAACAGTACGTAATTTAGCTGCTTGCTAGCGATGTTTACGTCGAGACTGTATTACGGGCTTTGGCTGCTGATGGTCAGCTCAGCTGCGCTGCTATGATATTCGATACCTATACAGAATAAGCTAGCCGAACCTCAGTGTACAAGATGTATATGTTTGATCCTAAAGAAGCTTATGAAATAAAAACTGAGCAAGTATAAGACTTAATTTTGAAATTATTTTTATTGGGACACGTTATCATTGAATTAATGAATTGCGAAGGAATTAACGGTGCTGAATTTATGTGAACTGTATAGATTACAGAAAACAAACGCTACGCACAAATTGGGTTAAGCATGGCAACTAACTGAACACAGTTACTAGAATCATCCCTTCCTGCACTGTATTAGACGAATGATAATGTGGAAGCAAAATAATAATTTATCTTGGGCACAGAAGAATTTTTAATACTAAACAACACACAATACGTATGGATTTTAAGTACTACACAAAAGACATGAAATACAGACTTTCTGTACTGCCGAACCACACTGAATGTGTAAAACACCAAATATTTTATCTTGAGTACAAAGAACGACTGAGTGTGAGCAAATGGACCGCGAAACTATTTGCACACGTTTGAACCAGTTCATGGCGTTGTCCCCATGCTTGAAAATATTTTTCAAATCCTGAAGACGGACTTCTTTGGTTTCAACAGTACGGTACCCCAGCCCACACTTCAAAAATCGGTATGGTTTGGTTCAAATTTGGTTTTTCTGAGCGGGTCATTTCAAGGAATGGAGACGTCCTGTGGCCACCAAGATCTCTCCACAAATTCTTATCTATGGGACTATGTGAAGGAGAAGGTTTTCAGCGTAGATACAAATAGTATCACTAACATGCAGAAAGCCGGGGAAGTCATCCAGCTATACTCAGTGAAACTGTACGGAACATAATCGGTGAGTTCGACCATCAGCTATCCCGCTGAATTGAAGTCAAAAAAGCTCATTTTAAAAATTTGTAGCATATGTAAATTCTTTCTTATTTTCTGAGCTCTCCGATGGTGGATGTACTTATTATCTTTGTTGGACAGAAAATAAGTTATTGAAATTCAAAGAATATATACATCTTTTGGTCCACCCTGTATATTGTAGTGAATCGTATGGCTCCACTACAAACGAGTAACCGCGACAAGGCTAGCTTTCATCGACCAATGAGCAAACACGACAGAAGAAGTGAATCTAGTGATGAGACTAGGCTCCGTTACGACCAGAAGCACGACATTAACAAAATGAGCGGTCACGCTCAGGCAGAAGAGCCCAGCCAACCGCCGTATATAACGAGGGTGCAATGCTCTGCGTCACGGACTCTCTACCCAGCGCTTCCAAAGTCAACATCTCCACAAGAACTCTCATCATCTGAAGAAAGCACACAGCTAATAGTAGAGCAAAGAAAGTAGAAATCAGCTACCCTGTGTGCGGACAGGATGGGCTCAAACAATCTACGCTCAAACAAGAACTCCATGCACTAACAAGAAGTGCACGTGCTCCAACTCGCCAAGCGCTCCAACTCTATACATCCCGGCGCTCTGCTGGCAAGATATCAGTACGCCAGATCTCGACGTCAAGACGTGCTCTACGAAGAAAGAAATAATAACTGACAGAATATTTAAATATCTAAATACAAAGTATTAAGCTCATCCTGCCTTTAATTGCGTTTTCTCCTATTGGGTTCTTCGACGGTCCATTACTCCCTCAGGTGCTCACTCCGAGTAAGATATAAGAGATAAAGATATTCAATGTTTGCTCAGAGCTAAGAAAAGTCTGATGGTTGGGACTGAAGAGTGATATATAAGAGAGATCACTATAATATCGTTCTTAACTCCTGAAGCCTGTGTATGATGACAGTGTGTGTGAGGAACAGAAATGCCTGTGCGTGATTAAGGTGAATGTATGTACTGAAATCTCTGTTCGAGATTACGATGCCTGTTGCTTGATTGATGCTTTTACTTTCGACGGTGTGGGACTTGGGTAACAATCTACGATTGGGCTAAACGGTTCGTTTCCGTTTCCATATTGTTGCTTGACCGTTCACGTGAACAGACGCACCAGAAAATTGGTGCTCAAATTATTCAAAATGTGACAGAAAGACAGTACTACCAAGCATCTAAATCAAACTGACATCCCCGTGAATGTGCCCCCCATCAAACTGAAAAAAGTGACTTAAAGTTTGAATGTGAGCAAATTTTAAACAAAAATATAATAATAATCCTGTCCAAATGCTTGCAGTGTCTGACTCAGTGACAAAAACGTAGGTAGGCCTAAGAACGGCCCTCGAGCTGCGAGCAGAGCTCCCTCAGTCGAGCAGAGCTTACCCTTCTCCCTACCCTCCCTTGCAAAGAAAGGTCACGCAGTTAAAGCAGTGTTTTTGAGTACCTTAGTGGAAATATCGGCCAGACATAAAATTGGGAAAACGAACTATTACAAAAGAGAGTGTCAATGTGAAAGTGTCTGCACCCTTCTTAATGATAATCAAAGGTACTGTTTAATAAAAATGAGATAGTAATCCCAAATTCATCACCCGTCGAAGTTTGAATAAATCCAAACATGTCCATGGCAAATGCAAGAATAACTATCCTCGTTGCAAGAAGAAGAGGAAGAAGAAAAAACAACATTTGTGTACAAAAGGAAGGCCACCTTTGTTCTTCTACCTGAAATCTCCACAACATCTTTAAATAACGAATAGACCGACCATCTCTGGATAGGTATGAACGCTACCTCCTACCCCTCCCACCGGGTTCGTACTTGCCTAGCGCAAGAAACACAAAGCCTCACCTATGTGTCGCTATGATCAACTTCCCTCCACCTCTCCACCTCCTTCCCTCCTAAGCAAACCCCTCCACCTCTCCACCTTCCCTCCACAGCATCTTACCCTCCAAAGCCTACCCCCTCCTCCTCTCCACCTTTCCCTCCAAAACATCTACCCCAACCCACCTTTAAAGGGCATTCTCTTTCTTCTTTCTCGCTCTATTCCTCTCTCGTCCTTTCTCCCTCTCACTCTACATATATAATCTCAGTATCCATACTGAGTCCAATGCACGACGT
>VCRD01004194.1:15509-35866 GCA_006783055.1 Trinorchestia longiramus
GTGAGTGGTGGAGTGGTAGTGAGTGGTGGAGTGGTGGTGGTGGTGAGTGGTAGTGGTGGTGAATGGTGGTGGAGTGGTAGTGGTGGTGAGTGGTGGATAGTAGTGGTGGAGTGGAGGTGAGTAGTAATGAGAAGTAAGTGGTGGTGAGGAGATACATAATAATGGTGATGGATATTATGGATAATTTCATGCGTTTAGAGTAGGCTTGTGTGATGCCTCATTGTGGACACAATCAGTGTCTTTCAAAAAAATGTCTACATTTTGAAAAGGCTGTAGTTTGAATACTACTGGTGCTAGGAGGCTGGGTCAGGTCTCATTCCAAAGAACAAGATCTAAAGTTTTATTTTGTGTCCAGAATACGTTGTTACCCACCTCATGAATACAAGTAGTATTCAAACCACAGCCTTTTAAGCCTTTTAAAATGTATACATTATTTGGGGATCACTCTGTGTGTTGCAGTACAATACTATCATTCACACTCGTCACTGTGTTTGTGTTGTGTTCGTGTTGTGTGTGTTGATTCCTTCTGCATCACACCCCCATGGTTCATACCTCCCCCTGTGCTTCATACCTGTCTGACTCATAACACCCTCCTCTCTCCTCCCCCATGCATCAACCCTCCCACATGACTGTGTTCGTTAGTTTTCAGCAAGGAACAACTAGACAGGATTTTGGATCGCAGCGACTTCCAGACTCGAACCCCCACCAGCAGCGACAATGACAACAACAACAACAACAACAGCAGCAGCAAGAAGAATAACAGCAGCAGCAAGAAGAACAATAACAACAGCAGCAGCAAGAACAAGAAGAACACGCGAGGGGCTGCAGCTGGGAAGGAGGGCAGTGAAATGCATGATGTGTTCAAGGTATTATAGAGTGGAATATGTGTTGTGTTTGTGCTGTACACATGGTGTTGGTACACAACACATGGTGTTCACGTGCACCTAGAAGTATAAGTGTCGTTTCGTCGTCTATGATACAATGACGCAGTTCAAATAGTGAATAGGAAATGCACTGTGCAGCAGCGGTGTCATGGAATTAAGTTTATTTTGCCTCGTTTTGTGTTGTGTTGTGTTACTGGCAAGAACTCAGCCATGTGCCTCTGAGGTGTACGGGCTCTGTCTGTCCTCGTCAGACGAGCTGGTGCGGGTGCTGACCCACAACAGACTAGCAGCTTGTATACAAATGCTACCTCATTGTGATGAAAGCTTTTGTTCGATCATTTAGTGTTAACGGACGCACATTATTTCTATTAGGTAAATAGCTATTCAATAAACTCTTATCGAATAAAGACTTTTATTTCCTATGGTTTTTCCAGGGAGATCTACTGAACAATTAGTTCTAAGAGACGCAAGCTAGCATTTGCACTCAGAAATAGCTACGTCCTGAGTGCTGTGACCCTGTACAATACGGTGTACCTTGGCGGGGGAGGGGGAGGAAGAGAGATTCAGATGGGGGGACAGACTATGATATGAGAGTGGGGGTTCAGACTTGGGGGGGCGTGGGGGTCTGGCTCCATGCAGTGGGGTGGTATATGACCCTACCATCTCATGGGTATCTACGATACCAGAGCATTGGGTCACTGAGCTACCCACGGCAGATTGTGCAACGTGTCATCTGGAAATATGTTGTGGGTTTAGGTGATACATTAATATAGCTGTACTCTTGACAGTTTCTGAGAGCTGCTATAACTCCTGGTTTGGGACTTGCAGCATCACGATATGTATTGGGACTGCCTTCCAGTCGGGGACATGTTGACAGCTGAGAGACGTCATAATGAACAGTAGGAGTAAATACAAAACACGTTTTCAGGTATTTTCATGGGTTCCAGATTTGGGGCTTGAAAAGTTTGTGGCTCCGAAGTTTTGGATCATCCTTAGCATTTGAGAACTTACAAAATACTTCTTAATAAATGTACGAGTTATAAAACACTGGTTTAAAATCTTTTAAAGTTTAGAGTGGCAGGTGATGTAGAAGGGATAGCGTGATCAGTTTGCATTAAGTTTGGAAAGACGATGTAATGAAAATACTAATGACCTTGAAAAAATCCTTCGTGCATAGTGAACGACTAAGATTAGTGTGGAAGCATCACAATTACGTGGAAAAGTCTAGAACAAAATTGAATAAAAGTGTAAAGAACACGAAATAGTGAAAATTACACTTAACACATTTCCTGCAATTGCCTAGCCGGTGCAAATATTTACTTTGTACACACAGTCACTAGAAAACTTTGAAAAATTACAGAACTTAACCTGAGTGACCCACCGGTGAGTCACTTCACTGGAAATGTGTTAAAGGGGGAAGGGACAAACATGAACAGAAAATAAAAAAGTCTCATTAGAATAATAGACATTTGAATAAAAGGTAACTTATGGGTTTTCTAAAGTTTTGCTTGTTGATTTGCAAAACTGAATATTGTCCGGCTGCCTGAGCTGACGGGCGCTGGGGAACGGCAACAAATGAATATTGTGATTATTAACTAAGCACAAAGCTAAGAAGGATGCAATGTTGAATTTTAATATTCATCTTTAAAAGAGAATCAGCCGGAAATGGAAGAAAGAAAAATGTATAAATACACATAGGTGCATATGAATTCTGGGTAACCCCCTTATAATTTGAAGAAACGTGTTACCTGCCCCCGGGAGCCCAAACTTAATTCTTCAAATGCCAGTGTTGTTCCTGCTCTCACGGAGGGAGGGTGTAGGTACGTTCGTGTTGTGCAGTCATAATATAAACACCTCTTGAAAATTACCTTGGCAAGTTTTCTACGGTATTTATCTTCTATATATTTATATATACTTGTATATATTCATATGTAGGTGTACTCATGAACGTGTTCAGTTTAGTATCACAGAAAACTTAATACCAGTTCTGTAAAATTGAAGAAACTGTAGTTTTTAACTTGCTGAAGATTTAATCAAATTTCCTAGCTAGGCTCAGCACTTGCATTTGGCAACTCAAATTAATTTCCCCGACTTGAAGTGTTGCTCATACTTGATGCAGAGTAGCTTAATCAATTGATTATATCTGCGACTCTGTCTGGCTCATACTTATATTTTTAGCTAGGAATATTTGGTCGAGGACGGGTTCTGGGAATGAATATTAGGTTGCTCGAGGACGTGGATTTAATAACAGGATTCTCTAGGCCCACCAAGGATTTAACAATAACTTTATTTCCAATCAAGTACACAGTACATAGACATTAGTACATTGGTTTTTCAAATTCTTAAGGTTAACATTCTTAGAGTAAGGATGATGGTGAGCTCCATGCGACGATCCTGGGATGTGTCCATGGGCGATGAGTTGAGGGCTCACCGATAAGTGCGAGCTCACGGTGGGAAACGAGAAACAGCTCGTATTCATGGCCGGGTTTCGAACCCGCGGTCTGTCTGCCCGAAGCAGAGACCTGATACCTAACACAGGCCGCAGACCACTCGACCACGGTAGCTGCAAGCTTAATAGACCCACCTGCTGCTTAATAGACCCACCAAGGATTTGATAGGCCATTTAAGCCATTAAATTTAAGTAATGCGTCCAGAGTAGCTATTCTTGATCATGCATTTCTTCAGCCGTGGTTGCGTTCAATTAATTAGAGTGGGAGTGAGTTAGGTTAGGGTAAGTTAGATTGGGAGTGAGTTAGCGTAGGCTAGGGTAGATAGAGTGGGTGAGGGTAGATTGGGAGTGGGTGAGGGTAGATTGGGAGTGGGTGAGGGTAGATTGGGAGTGGGTGAGGGTAGATTGGGAGTGGGTGAGGCTAGATTGGGAGTGGGTGAGGCTAGATTGGGAGTGGGTGAGGTATACAGGTATCCATGATACACGGCTCACTGAGTTAGGTACTGTTGGTTGCCTTAAGTTTTATTACTCCATTGAAATTCTTACTTGCAATGTGACACAAGAGTGCCAAGATGGGCATTAATTAACATCAGTTTTCCAAATATATTTGTAGATATTTCTAACATGTATATTTCCACAAAACTTCCTAGGCGATATTTAAATTAATGTTTGTATTATGTTTTTTTTTCATTTGCAGGAATTGCAATCATTTAATTTTAAAGGTTTTTTATATGCTTTGGACACAAGTTCAAAATCTTAGTTGTGCTAACTTTTAAAGAAATCTTAGGAAAAATCTGAAGTTGAACATGTCATCACTACAAACCCTGGCGTGTGCTGTGGCGATGATGGTGATGATCCTTCCTTGCTCCCTCGCTCAAAGTAAGTGATGTTGTGTATGGTGTGGTGGTGATAAGTTGTGTGGTGGTGATAACAAATTATGTGGTGTGCCGTAAATTGTTCCATTGTCGTATGTATCTAAAATCATTTCTATAAACATTTTTCTTGTGTCATGCTATGGATTTTTGGCTATTATTCTGCCATTCTTCGTTATTATTTCGGTTTGAATATATTCGTGCTCCATGCATGCTTATACACCTAACTATTATGATAGTTGATTTAATTTTATTTCGATTTTTGTGAAAAATGCAAACTGTATCCCCTTAAATTTTTTACATTTTTTGGTCGATGTCTGAGAATTATATGAAGCTCTGTATAACACTCAATTTGCGATTGGAAACAAGCAAAAATGACTCCAATGCTGCAAATTCTATCTGGTATATTATCCATAGGTCATAGGAGCCCTTGTAGGATTCTGCATCTCATTTTTTATTTATTGGTTAATTTGCACTATTTGTTTGCGTTTTCCGTTTTATTCTTACTCAATAGCCGTTATGCTGCTGAACTATAACCTATAATTTTTGATTTCAGATTTCTGAATATTTTGAAAAAATGCACGAGAAACCTGTGAAAAAACCCTCATGCTACAGTTCGGGCAACGATTGTAGGCAACATAAAACTACTCTTCGTGTAGATTGTTCCGTTGTTGTATCTAAAAATGACAATTTTCATTTATTTTCGTTGTGGGATGCGATGGATTTTTTCGCAATTATTCTGCTATTCATCGCTATTTGTTTGCGTTTTCTACATCTATCTCCAGCTTGGTCGACTGGTGAGCGAATCTGCTTGCGAGCGGAAAGACCCGGGTTCGAATCCCGCTGCCGACATGGTTGACGCGGCTAGAAATACGGCATGGGACTTGGGTAATCAACCGAATAATTATCGAAGTAATTATCCGACCCAAGAATGGGCCCGAAGGTTCGTTCCTATAGCCTCATTCTATTCTATACGTACCAGCAACAGGTGTATTCAAAGCACCAGGTCTACCTGGTGCTTTGAATGCGCCTTTTAAATGTCACCAGCTTGGTCGACTAGTGAGTGAATCCGCTTGCGAGCGGGAAGACCCGGGTTCGAATCCCGCTGCCGCCATGGTTGACGCGACTAGAATTACGGCATGGTACTTGGGTAACCTAATAATTATCGAAGTGATTATCTGACCCAAGAAAGGGCCAGATGGTTCGTTCCTATAGCCTCATTCTATTCTTTTCTATTCTATTCTTATATTCGTGCTCCATGCATGCTTATACGCCCAACTGTAATGATAGTTATTGATTTTCAGTTGCCGAATACCAGAGGCACGGGATTACAATAAAATACGCGTTTTTTCCGTTATTAGCTTTCTTCTCTTTTAATAAGAAACTTTTTTGCAACTATTTGAGGACTGAAGGACGTGCAGGGGACGTGCAGGTGACATTTAGAGCACGTGCAGGGGACGTGCGAGACATGGTATCCTGGCTACGGGACGCGTCCTAGACGCGCCACTCCTTAACAGGACGCGTGCAGGATTCTTGTGTGCGTGAAATTCTCGATGCAATTTTTATGTTATTCTTGATGTATTTTTCATGGATTTCTTACGAGATTCAAGCTTGCAAGGGCAAAAATAGAACACTTCAGTGATGCACTGCCTCGAGAAACAACAAGAACAGGAAGTTGTGTCTAGCCGGTGCTGCAGCGACGCCTGTTTAGAAAGCTGTTCCGTTACTTGATCTCTTCTGCAACCTCTGCTCTCTCCACGCACACACACGTTTTCTGCACACAGACACGTGGCAAACGTTCTTTGTGTTTGATATTTTCCCAATATGAATATTTTGAAAGAAAATACCTGCCTTATCCCACCAAGCCTGCCTCATAAACTTGTAGGGGTTTTGGGTTCACGTCAGCAACTGTGGTCTGGTGTGTATCACAGCTACGTGTCACAGCTTTCCAAAACTAGGGGGAATTTTTATGACAACTAGTTCAATGTGTACCCACAAAATTCAGGGTCTATGAAGTAAAATACATTTTTCATTTTTACCCGTGGTATTATCAAAATCTGAATATTCTATATATTAATACGCTTACGACTATCGTACCTGTGGGTCACACCCTTCATTGCGGTATCTATATTATACGGTTGGGGTCAGGTCACGTTACATTACGTTACTTTGGGTTGGGAATTTTATGAATGTTTTTGTTTTAGAATTTTTTTCCATTTTTTAATTGTTTATATGGTTTAAATTTTTTATGTATTTTAAATTACTTTTAAATGTTTTGAATTTTATAAATTTCAAGTGGTTTAATTTTTCGAATTTTTTGAGTTTTTGAATATTTTATTTTTTATTTCTTGATTTTGTTTTAATTTTTAAATTGCTCAAAAATTTTCCTTTTTTTAGTTTTTGAATTTTTTGAATTGTCGGAATTTTTGAAATTTTTGATATTATGTCAGTTATTTGAATTTTTGAAATTTTTTGAAATTTTTGAATTTTTTGAAATTTTAAAAAGTGCTGCTAGCGTATCAGTGATACCGACAATACCTTACTAATGTGCGAATCTGTACTATGTGGCCCCATGAAATTGCGAATTTTTGAACGTAGTCCTTGCACTGAAAAGTTTGTCTACCCCTGATCTAAAACAATGGAGCAGAGAATAAGAGAACAAAGAGAAGCAGCAAGAGAGCGACATAGAAGGAGCCGACAGCGCTTGCGAGGAGATGAAAGGCAAGCAACTCGTGACAGAAGCAGACTACGAATGCAACAACGAAGGATGAATATGAGTCAGGAGAAGAGAGAATTGCATCGTCAAAACATGAGAAATAGAGATCAAGAAAGTCAAAATGATATGAATGATGTGGCGAGACAGCAATTTCTACGTTACAGGAAAAACAGAGACCATGAAAGAAGAAATAATAATATGGAACGCCAGATACATTACACTGGAGCCATGGATGTCCGATGTCAATTTTGCAGAGCTTTAAGATTCCAAAGAGAACAACTAAATTGTTGTCATAATGGAAAAGTTTCACTTCCTCCCCTACAAGAATACCCCGAAATTTTGAGATTAGTCTTTGATGCCGACGGTGCAGAGGGTGGTTTCATTTAATTTTCTAGGATGGCATCAAAGTTGTTGAATCATATAATCAATGATTGCTAATTTATTCACTACCTGTAAAATCATGCTACTGAACTAACCGCGAATTATTCGCGGGTCCTGCTAGTTTTTCATGAATGTATACAGAACTTCCATTTTCTATTTTATCTACTAATGACAGGGCCGAGTAGGAGAAGAAAGCTAATCACGGAACAAATGGCGTGTTTTATAGTGATCCAGTGCCTTTGGTACCTACAATGCATTGTATTGTCTAGTGCAATGTGTACCCGTTAACTTGGCCATGCGAGCAGCATTGCTTCGTTTTGCCATTTCGCGTTGTTTGTCCGATAGTCTTCGGCGTCTTTCTTGCTGACAGTCTTGCTGCTTCTCTCTTACGGTTGGACACGTTTCTATCCATGTTGGCCTTTTTGCCGGAATTTTATTCTGAAATATCTTCTATTATCTCTTTGAAGCCTTTGAAAAAAATTACAATTCAGAAAACAATAACTCAATTTCTAAAATCTTTGGCTTTATACAGGGTGTCCCAGAAGTAACTGACCCTTTTGATTTGTTAATAAACCGAAAACTATTAACGCTAGGATATTGAAACTTGTTTTATTCGAAAGAAAAACCTTTTTATGGCACAATAGGATACTTCGTATCCTATTTACGAACCAGCTTGACATTTGATTTTTGCTTCATTGCAAACCTTTAATTTTCATCATGTCTCCATACAGCAAAGAACAAAGAATAAGAATTTTGCAAATCTACACACGGACAATGTCAACAACAGAAGTGCAACGTGATCACAGAAATTATTTCAGAACAACAACCAGTTCTTCGAAGAACACAATTAAATCGGTGTATCGAAAATTTACGGACACTGGAAATGTTAATGATAAACAACGATCTGGAAGATTAAAATCTACTCGAACTGAAGCTGTAATCGAGCGAGTTTCTGCAAGTGTTAATAGATAATCCTAAAGCCTCCATCAGAAAACGTTCAACTCAATTATCCATTTCCCGATCGACATTACACCGCATTCTTAAAAAAAGACTTGGAGTTATATCCTTACAAAATTAAATTAACCCAACAGTTATTGCCTAATGATAATCACAGTCGTGTTAATTATTCCGAATCTTCCAGATCGTTGTTTACCATTAACATTTCCAGTGTCCGTAAATTTTCGATACACCGATTTAATTGTGTTCTTCGAAGAACTGGTTGTTGTTCTGAAATAATTTCTGTGATCACGTTGCACTTCTGTTGTTGACATTTTCCGTGTGTAGATTTGCAAAATTCTTATTCTTTGTTCTTTGCTGTATGGAGACATGATGAAAATTAAGGGTTTGCAATGAAGCAAAAATCAAATGTCAAGCTGGTTCGTAAATAGTATACCAAGTATCCTATTGTGCCATAAAAAGGTTTTTCTTTCGAATAAAACAAGTTTCAATATCCTAGCGTTAATAGTTTTCGGTTTATTAGCAAATCAAAAGGGTCAGTTACTTCTGGGACACCTTGTACGAAGTGGTAGCCAGGTTACTGGTCAAACTAACATAAAACATTTCTTTTTGTATTAATCGTTAAAATATCAAAGCTTCATGATGAATTTCAACAGAAAAAGGTCCAAAGGAAATTTCTATTTGTAAAAATAAACCGATTGTGTATTCTGGATACCATAATGGAAGTGAAAGGGAATTGAATTGCCACAGAAAAATAATGCAATAGAATGATTTCTTGTATTTCGTAAGCTTTATCCTTGATGTTATCGAAGCTATCGCTTAGAAGAGTGTGACACACGGACAGACGGACGCGGCTCTTATTATAGTATAGATTTTGTGTTGTTACGGCGTATTTCTTACCCCCCAGATTTCTGCTCTTATTTTACGATTACCTCATCGGTGGTTAAACTAGGAGTATAATATCAGATGATTCATGATAAGTTTTGAGTGACTGTGTGTGGTTGTGTGGAGCTGTAGCCTTCAGTTGCTTCCTCGTGTCCTCACCGTCAATTCCCCACACGTGGAGGCTCATTCCTGCTTCCCCCTCCTCGATATTTCCTTCAGGCCTTGAGCAAATAACGTGCGCTAGTCTTCACTGGCTGTAACTAGTCACCGTAGTAGTAATAGTAATGCGAGCAGCAGCAGTAGTAGTAGTAGTAGTAGCAGCAGCAGCAGTAATACTATCAGTAGCAGTAGAAGCAGTAATAATACTATAAGTAGCAGCAGTAGTAGTAGTAGTAGAAGCAGTAATAATACTAACAGCAGCAGTAGTAGTAGCAGTAATACTATCAGTAGCAGCAGCGGTAGTAGCAGTAATACTATCAGTAGCAGCAGCAGTAGTAGTAGTAATAATAATAATACTAACAGCAGCAGTAGTAGTAGGTTTTTTCAATGTTCAGTATTGAGGAAGGAAGCAGATGTAGTAGACCATGAGCTGCACGTTTAAATAGTTTCATTCTGAGCTGCATTCAGTAGTGGCAGGAAATTCTGCAATCCCTAAAATATTAATGGAAGTCACACGCCAGCCATAACTATGTAGAGGCCACGCAGGCTATAAATGGCGACCAGACAAGGCACAAATTAAGGCATACCATGTCCAGTACCGTGTTCGGGGTGTAGGTCTCTTTAGGAGCTGCACCATTTCCGGCAAACCCGCCCTCCCCCCTCCCTCCCCCCCCCCTCCCTGCCGATGCTTATATTAATACGCTCATGGTCAAGGCCTCTCATTTCATTCATAAGAGCCTATTTCTTGTTCTTAATTTTTTGTGCTGACCCAAGACGCGACAAAATAGATGTATTGTTCAAGGTTACCTTGCTTTCATCCGTGCTGACTGAGGGACTGTGCGCTAGACAGGCTAGCAGGTCGAGCAACTAGTGCATATAGAGCAGGAACCAGACAACTGGAAAACCCCTTCTTTTCTGACTTCGCACTCTTCCTCACAGCGTGTATGTGGGCTACATGTCTGAAGTGTAGGTGAAATGCCAACACACGTTGAAATTATGGTAAACGTCTTTACTGAGGTCAGTGACACTGTGGAAAGTATGTTAGTGTGCGACATAATAGTATTTGACATATCATGTGATGGTGCATACCACGCTTGCAATGCGCATATTATTGAGAGCTTTACTTTACAAGGAGTGGGACAGAATTGAGGTTTGAGAGCAGACAAAGTTTGTGGCCGTATCCAAGCTACCAAGAACTCCACGCTGGATATTTGCCTTATTTTCGAGCACTCAAATACCTGGAAACTGAAGAACAGCTCTGGAGGTTGGTTCCTCGGATCCACTTTACCAACTCCGTAATTCATGGGAATTAGTTGAGCACAAATGGACGGGCAGTCTTCAGCCCGCGACCAGTTATAATAGAATAGAATAAGGCAATAGAAACGAGCAGCTGTTTGACCCATTCTTGGCTTGCTGCCCAATACCCATGCAACAAATAGTACAGTCTGGCGCATAAGGCACACTCCCTTTTCAAGAAATTAGTAATTATTTATTAATCAATGAATTGCTAATCAATAATAAGTTCATTAAACATTTCAATACTTAATTATTAGTTAACCTTTAATTCCTCATCGTTTACAATGATCTCGATCTCTTTACTTTTCATAGTTTTTTGGTAATAATTTTTTAAGGCAGCTAATTTTCTGCGCTTATTTTGCGGTTACCTCTACGGTGGTAAAACTAGGAATATAATAATAATGATTTATGGTTCCATACTTCTGAGTTTATGCAGCACTCGGCACTGGAAGTCAGTGTCTAGAAGAGCGATGACATCATCGTGGCTTCCAGGAACGTCTGCTTCTCTGTAGCCCGAGCCAGAGTCACTAGATTTCATTTATCAAGCTTTGATCTTCAAAAACCAGTTACTGTTTATCAGTAATGAATTGTTGCTCTTCAGATCATGTGTATATTGTGAGGTAGAACTTGGATTTTTGGATATTCAGTATGCTGTATGAAAATTGTTATTAATTTTTTATTTTAGATGAACTGTCTAAACTGAAGTCTATAGATAGCGGCGGTATTGTCTATAGATTTCCTTCGTTCTACCTGTCCACCCATCACAAAGTCAGCAGTGCATGCATTCCTTCCTTCCTTCCTTCCTCAATTCCTTAGAATTCAATCTTTTTCCCGTCTCTATCTCCCATGATATGCACCAGCGTACCGTGCAAGCGACATTTTGGAAAAAAAATCTTTGTTTCTTCGTCTCCATTTCTCTCATCTTTTCTCTACGTACGATGAATCTTTTTTCAAGCTGTAGCAGGCAATTGAAAATTTTGACATCTTCAGCTTTCCCACAAAATTTCCATCGACTTTTCTTCTTCTGTTGCTCTCACCAAACATCGAAAATTTTTGTATAAGTTAGAATTTGTATCCACAATTACGGTAATGATGTTAATAGCTTTAAGATGACAGTAATGAGCGCAATAATAATGATGATTTTAATATTATATTACTGTTAATATTTTTGATAAGTAAAAGTAATAATTGCAAAAATAATAATAGTTTCAATAATGACAGTAACAAAAGTAATAGTAATTGATAATACATGTACTGCAGGCTTTCCAATTTATTAACAAATAACGCATTTGATATGCTCAATTAGCCGTTTTTACCCCATTGCGGATGGGGTAATTTTCAGTATCATGCCGCACAGCAAGAATTGAAGGCATTTTATATGTGAATTGAGTATTTACACGGATACATGAGTGTTTATCTGGATACCCGAGTGTTTGCCTGGATACCTGAGTATTTACCTGAATACCTGAGTGTTTGCCTGGATACCTTAGTATTTACCTGGATACCTGAGTGTTTGGTTGGATACCTTAGTATTTGCCTGTATAGCAGAGTATTTGCCTGAATACCCGAGTGTTTGCCTGAATACCTTGGTATTTATTCGAATACCTGAGTGTTTGCCTGGATACCTGAGTATTTGCCTGTTTTGAAGAGTATTTACCTGGATACCTGAGTATTTGCCTGTTTTGAAGAGTATTTTCCTGTTTGGAATAGTATTTACCTGGATACCTGAGTATTTACTTGTACTAGAGTATTTTAGTGTAGAGGAGCACCGAGGTAGAAGGAGAGCTCAGTAACTAAGAGGCTGTGGGGGAGCAAGCATGACTCAGCAGTTCTGTACGGGTCTGATTCAACTTTAACCTTCCCTACTATATTATGTATTTTTCCTGTCATACATGAGAGCTGTGCATTGTTTGGAGTTCTCAAGGTGTTGCTGGTACCGTGCTTTTCATAGCAATTCTCAAATCTTAAAGCCGTCGATTTTTTTTAATTGTAGTTTGTTTTTCTCAACTAACAAAATTGGCTGAGGCTGCAAAAGCAACTCGTAATTGAAGTAAGGTACGAGGTGCTTTGGAGTTGAAGTATGTTTAATATTTATTAAAAATCGTCGTTTTACACTCGAACGCGACAAAATCAAAATTCTCGTACGATTACACTGCACCGGCGTGGGTATTTGTATTATAAGTTTACTGTAAATTATGTTTGGAAATGCATGAAAATAGGATACAATTAATCCAACACCTCTGCACATAATTGTTGGAGGTCATCACTAATTCAGTTCTGTATCAAGGATACGCGCACTGAGTTACTACACGTGCTGTGCGTGCATCTCCATCTCGGTTTGTATCAGTGATACCTTACATGTATATTGCGTGCAAGACTAAGCACATCATTGCACTTTGAAAATAAAATGACCATCTCCTGATCCTGTGTATCACTGCTGAGATCTCTTCTGTTGTGGTTAAACTAGGAATACAGGGTGGACCATAAGTTTCCATACACAAGTAAAATAAACATCGCATATTGAACAAGTCTTTATTCATATGATGTGCTCTATATGATTGCCATTATTTTGAATACACTTTGATACGTGTTTTCCACTGTTGCACACGCATTAACACAGGTGAAGTTATGCCTGAAAAATATACGCCCATGTTTGGAAATTTATGGCCACCCCGTATAATAATAGCGCATCATTGCTGCACGTGTCATTGATGCACTTACATCATCTCCTGTACAGCGCCCTCAGTACCTCACCTAGACGAGAGTTGCCTGGGCTGCCTGTGTGAAGCAAGCAGCAACTGCAGCACGTCAGCGGGCTGCACTGAGCCCTACCCTGGAGGCTTCTTCTGTGGTCCATTCCTCATCTCACGGGGCTACTGGACAGACGCTGGCAAGCCAATCCTCGGCGGGGATGATCCTAATAGGGAATCCGGTAAGTGGACTTTTTTTTTATTAGAATAGAATATGGCAATAGGAACGAGCCGTTTGGCCCATTCTTGGGCTGCTACCCAAGTCCCATGCCGGCTTCCCCAAAATCAAAGTTACTGTTTTCGAATAAGGGAATTTTAATGGAAAGCTGCTGAAATTTGTGTTTCACTGCGTACTATATTTTACGACTCCTGTTCATTTTCGGAAATTTTGTTTCGTAATTGAATTTATTCAGTGGATGCAATTATACAAGTCTAAGCTGTACCTAAAGAAAATATTTCGCTTATCACCTAAAATGCGTATAATACCTACCACGTTAGAATTTATATGTATCACCAATGATTACCTCTTAAGTCATCATTGAAAAAGCGAAGTTTCATTTGTTTCCCCATGTATATTTAACGTTCATTGCGTGATGTGAATGTTGACGTATACCCGTAGGTACTGCTGTTCTATCATCTATGATACTATGCGTAGAATACCTACCACTTGAGGATTTTATGATAAGGCATCTTTAAAAACCAATGCTGTTACATTTCTTATGTACCAACTTTATTGGAAATATACGTTTTTGTTTTGTTTGCCAGTATTTCGCCATTAACAATGAAAGATAGAATTGTGCTGGCGGTTGAAGTATTGTTTTGGATAGTAAGAGATTTAATGGAATTTGTAGACCCGTTAATTAACAAACGGATTTCTAAGTTGTCTTGCGATTTCTTGAAAATAAACTTCAGTGAACAATTGTCCTACATTTTTCAGCTTTCGCCAACTGTGCTAACGACATCTTCTGTGCTGCTGACACCGTGATCAACTACATGAGTAAATTCCGCCAGGTGAGTGCCATATTCTAACCTACTGGCTAGCTGTAGGCCTTATCTACGCATGTAACTACTTACAGTATCTAGGATACTAGTTTACTGAGGTAAATACGAGTATCTAGGATACCAGCTCACTGAGGTAAATACTCGAGTATCTAGGATATAACCTCATTCAGGTAAATGCCTAAATCTGTGGTCATGGTGAGTTCAGTGCAGTTGAATTATTTCCGTGTTTTGGTGCAGGATTGTAACGGCGACGGCTTGATGAACTGCGACGACTACGCCCACATTCACGTGCTTGGAGGTTACGGCTGCAAGGGCCAGGACTTTGCAAGCACGCCGTTCTACGAGCGCTTCCAGAGGTGCCGGCAGGTGCTGCTTGCTGCGTCCTCACCTTAATCGTGGAGGCAGGCAAGATTTTCCGGTAGTTTTCTCATTGTGCTATGATCTTCGCAGGGTTTTCTCTCTTCATCAAGGATAGGCAAAGTTCTCTCTTCTCGTAAGCCTGCCTAAAGTTCATTTCTTTGACTCGAAAACTCCATTTCTTACCACAGATCGAAAAATAGTTTTTTCTAAGAGGATCATTTCAAACTGAAGAGCTTTTGGTCTAGAAACTCCAAAATATTTTTCTTGCATTATTGTAGGCTGTAAGAAAGCATTCATTTAGATATGGTGCGGTGTTCTATTATTATTATTAACAATTTTCAGAGTATAGGTCCACGTGCAGACGTTTAGGAATTTAAATTATTTTGCTCACCTAGAAATCTATTGAATACTAACATTTATTTTGCTACAAATGGTTATGTATGTTATATAGCTCCCAATGGAATGATACTAATCATGTTTCAACAACCTGCATTTTAAACGGCTACACAATTAATAGAAAAACTATTGTCTACGTTACAGAATCACATATTCAAGCTATTTTCAGGGCTCGATTTTCGCACTCGTATTCTTCAATAGATAATGCGAGAACATTTATGTACTTAATCTCGTGCATTAAAAAACTGGTCAACTTACTGAGAATTCTTCTATATTTCTTCTGCAATTTAGTCGAGTGACTGATGCTTAAATATTATTCGCACGTTTATTCTTCATCTTCTTTCAGAATAAAGTGTCGAGTGGCATTATTAGATCTTGTGTGAAATTCTTTCATTTTTGTTAGGCTCGAATTGCCTAGTTGACTTATTTTATTTCATGTTTTTATCATTCCGCAAAAGTTAAACAAAAGATATGATGACTTTGACAAAGTTTATATTATTCCGCGTAAAATTGAGAAGACGCTCATTTTCGTGAATATATTGGCCAATGCAGGATGCAACTTTAATGACGTATTTTCACTAAAAAAGTAAACAATTACGCTCTGCAGCGTAACGGGAAAGTTGTGAGGGGAGAAAGTCACCCGTCCCGCAAAACTTGCATTTTTATTCGTGAACTTAAGTCTGCATTGCTCCTGACTTCATATCATCAATTTGGGCAATATTTCATGTCGGCATTTACTATCCGTTTAATAATACTTAAAGCAGCAACGACAATCTGTTACTCACCATACGCATATTATTATTGTAAGTGCATACTTTAATTTAGTGACTCGCAAACTTGCTCTCTTCAAATGTTAACACAAAATTTCTCTATATTAATTTCTCGCTAATTGCTTCACGCGTTGCAATAAGTAGGCAATTTTTCTCAGCTGTTCAAAGCTTCAGCTGCATTTTTGAAGCAATGCAGCACGACTCGCCTTTGGATAAATAAAATGTTATAGTGTTAAGATCACGGTGTGAGTTGCTTATTGAAACGACGCAATGTTTGTTAACGTGGCATGCGCGGTGGTTGACTTCGGCCACAAGATAAGCGCGAGACCGGACGTCCTTTCCTGTTTATTACTACTGAACAATCTGTCCGTAGAAATGCATTGCTAATCCTGTGTATTTTATTATGCATATTGAAGTGTAGGTGTACGCTTGATTGTGGAAGTCTCTTTGCATGAGAAGTGAATAAAATGAGCTTAGAAACCATTGTATTTTCGAGACGTTTTCTCTCCTATACATGAGTACAAAAAAATGCGCGCGTCCGTTAGCTCGAAATTGAATGCACGCGCTGCAACAACAGGAGCAATTAATATACAAATATTATTTAAACAGCAACCCAATTAGTGCAGTAAAATTATAATTCATCAGCTGCGAAAATTTCGTTCAAGCATAATTTCCATTTTGAATGCTATTGTAATTATACTTCGCAAGTGGCTTTCAAGAAAGAAAGAATAAAGAAAGAGCGAGGCTCAGAAGCGACACCAGCTGTAGAGCAGGAAAATTTAATCATTGTGAGTAAAGATATTTCCCGTTTTAGGTAAACATAAATGAAGTACAAAATTATGCCAAGGAAAACACCGTAACTAACGACAGCAATGAATAATTTGCTTCGTAACTGTCGTGTTGGTGGCAGTAATGAAGTTGGCTGGCAGTACAGTAACTCAAACTGCAATTGAGTCCTCGCGATTAAGAGAACACTTAGGAGAAATGGAAGAAAGAATCACAGATATGAGAAGGTACGAACTGAATGACATGGAAATCAAGTAACGGTTGCCGGTGTAGAAAATTTTAGAACATCTGAATAGATAAGCAACAATCGCAGTTCATTTAAATCAGAAAACGCTCTTTCCCGACGGCATCCATTAATAAATGTTCCGTAACAGGCGTTCAAAAAGAAAAATAAGAGAAACAGTGCAGCTCCTTAAAATACATGGAAATCCAGCAATGGATTCTGGAATTATGAAAAATTTACCTGATAACATGAACGGAATTTAAGAATCTTACGAGAAAAAGGTTTCCAGTTAAAATTAATCTTCGTGACTTTTATAAGAAGAAAAATAGAAAAAGTGATCAATGCTAACGCTAAGATGTCCGAAATGAAAATATGATGGAAGAGTGCTATAGAAGTTCTAAGCGATGTCACATACTAACGCTGTATGCACCTTCAGGGTGTAACAAAAAATGAGAAAAACAGGTTCAAACTTAACAGCACTGAAATGAGGATACAGTTTGCAAATGTAGGAAAATCGTGACAAAAATGACTAATAAAAAATATTCGTACAGAAAAATGAGACGCGCCAGGCAATTCTTGCAGCACAAATTCAATAGGTAATTACTTACTGTGTCCTGCTGCCGCACACAAGCGTGCGTGGACGCCGTCCGTTGTGTTGAACTTGCAGAGAATGCTGAAGAGACTTGAGATCAGGAGCAGGCATGCAACTCATATCTGTATTCATCAGTATCACTAGCGTTATTCTTATTTCACACTAGTTACACGGCATCATTCAAGCATTCAAAAAAGAATATGTACAGAAAAGTTCATTTTGACTACTATTTACAAATTTAATACACAAAAGCTATAGATATGTACACACACACACACACGCGCGCGCTAAAGATATTGCCTACCAAGTGCAATCAAGCCATGAAGGGACTGCCTGTATTATTACTGTATATTATACTGTACTGCATTACCTGTACAATATTTATACAGAGAATAAAGACGAGGAATAAAGCAGCTACGCTTGCAAATATCCTCAACTGAACCGTATCACGGATACGTTAATATGAGTCCCCCCCTGACATGCACCTCCAAATATTTGCAATACACTCGACAAGTCGTAAGAATATGGAGTCTAGGCACAGCTACGTCTTTTCGTTTAGCTGCTCCTTATTCAATCGCAGCACTATTATATACTCGGCCGGTTTAGGTAACAGCGAATAAAAAATTGTACGAATTTAAAGTAAGCGTTTGAGACATGGATAAAGAATGACACTAAATATGCATACACTGCGGATAAAGTGGCGTAAGGTGAACATGGCAACATTACCGACGATCACTAAACAAAATAGCGATAAAACATCTCTCGTATTGAACATAAGTGAAGAAATTGAAATAGTGAGACAAGACAATAAACAATGACACACTAACGAATGCATCCTGAGAAATTCAACACCCACTAGAGTTTCATTAACCGCGATCAATGGATAGCAGCGGCAATAGCAGCCATTTGTGTAGAATGATGTAATATTAGTCCTACAACGTACATGAGTCACTCTTCGTGTATATACATGAATTCTACACACAAACATACAAGGATGCGAGTGCTCCTGAAATCCGTAGTTCTAGGAGTTTTGTCTGCAAATGTACGAATAAAACGACACGTAAACAAATGCACTACGAAAACAAAATTGCGTGAAATAAAACAATCATTGAGGAACAACAAACACTGGTGCGAATTTATGATAGCCTTCACTAATTATTTCATAATTAAAATCGATGTCTGTAGATGAGGGATCACGGAAGGGCTGAACCTATCTTGAGCCATTCCTACTTGTTTTATAATTCTAACATTAACAATAATGTTAGAATTATTATAGAAATTTCAACTCAATTGCATGGATATTCAGCAAATTCGATACCGAATTCGTCGAGTTAATTATTGCAACATTAATTAAGAAGTAACATAAAA
This sequence comes from Trinorchestia longiramus, assembly GCA_006783055.1. Taxonomy (NCBI): domain Eukaryota; kingdom Metazoa; phylum Arthropoda; class Malacostraca; order Amphipoda; family Talitridae; genus Trinorchestia; species Trinorchestia longiramus. The sequence continues at coordinate 34,356 of VCRD01004194.1, forward strand.
GAAACTCAAAACTTGTAGCAGCCCAACAGGTGCGAAAATTATATACCAACTTTCCAATCATACTCATAGGCTTTTCAAATATTTCTACTAATATTTTCCGTTTTAAAAAGCTTACAAGATCTTAAAAGACGTCATTTCGACTCAAAGTCAACCCACACAAAAAACGTAGTGTTCAATTCAGGATTTGGCCAGTTTTCCTATAAGAAACTAGTGACAATATCCAATTTCCCAATGAGAAACTAGTGTCAATATCCAGTTTTCCTATAAGAAAATAGCGACAATATCCACTTTTCCTATAAGAAAATAGCGACAATATCCACTTTTCCTATAAGAAACTAGCGACAATATCCACTTTTCCTATAAGAAACTAGCGACAATATCCAATTTCCCAATGAGAAACTAGCGACAATATCCAGTTTTCCTATAAGAAAATAGCGACAATATCCAGTTTTCCTATAAGAAAATAGCGACAATATCCAGTTTTCCCATAAGAAAATAGCGACAATATCCAGTTTTCCTATAAGAAAATAGCGACAATATCCAGTTTTCCTATAAGAAACTAGAGACAATATCCAATTTCCCAATGAGAAACTAGTGACAATATCCAGTTTTCCTATAAGAAACTAGCGACAATATCCAGTTTTCCTATAAGAAACTAGCGACACTATCCAATTTCCCGATGAGAAACTAGTGACACTATCCAATTTCCCAATGAGGAACTAGTGACAATATCCAGTTTTCCTATAAGAAAATAGCGACAATATCCAGTTTTCCTATAAGAAAATAGCGACAATATCCAGTTTTCCTATAAAAAACTAGAGACAATATCCAATTTCCCAATGAGAAACTAGTGACAATATCCAGTTTTCCTATAAGAAAATAGCGACAATATCCAGTTTTCCTATAAGAAACTAGCGACAATATCCAATTTCCCGATGAGAAACTAGTGACACTATCCAATTTCCCAATGAGAAACTAGTGACAATATCCAGTTTTCCTCTACGAAAATAGTGACAATATCCAGTTTTCCTTTAAGAAAATAGTGACAATACCCAGTTTTCCTCGAAGAAACTAGTGACAATATCCAGTTTTCCTCGAAGAAACTAGTGACAATATCCAGTTTTCCTCTAAGAAACTAGTAACAATATCCAGTGTATGTAGTGATGCAAGCACGGTAAAAAATGAAGGCTGGAAATGCCTTCTTCAAGAAACAAAAACCGAAAAAGAAGAGGAAATGAGCAGCAAAGCAGACGGTCGCTGTGAACACAAGACCCTTCCTATCGTCTTAAAAACTTGTCTTTAGAGCAATAACCAACAGGCTCCAAAAACGACCAAACTTCAACAACCAGGCAATGAGCACAAAATCCTCCACGACTAGGACTGACAACGACAAAATTCAAAACAAGTTGCAAGGGCACACATGCACTGCAGCGGTGCGTGAAAACAATGCCAAGAACAAGCACCGCACCAGGAAAACAATGCCAAGAACAAGTACCGCACCAGGAAAACAA
>VCRD01004195.1:0-25501 GCA_006783055.1 Trinorchestia longiramus
AAGGTTCGAACCTCACACCTGCAACACAAAGAAGACAGCATGTTAGCAACGGTTAAAGGGTGAGTACATTTTTTTGAGACACCCTATATTCGCATATTTGACATTTTTTCCACTTGTCATGCTTGAAATTTTCAATGATAATGGTACAAGATCTTTTTGTTACTGTACTGCTTCAACAGATGTGTCATTTATCGTGAGTTAGAAATGCCAGTTATTTGCACCAACGAACGTTACCGAACATTTATCAATGTAGAAGGTCATTTCTCTGGCTTAGGTCCATTGTAGAAAACGGTCGAGATTTGATTGAATAGTTACTCTGTCTCTTTTAGTGAACGCTCTGTGAAATATTTTCGTATCGTCGGCAAATTTATTGGTTTTACTGGTGATTCTGACGTCAAGGTCACTGATGGAGTTGATGGAGAGAAGCGGGTCAAAAACGCTCCCTTGGGGGACTCCTGATGTTCCATGTGTGTCAATTCCCTGACTTCATCATGGATCATCACTCTTTGAGTGCGACCAGTGAGCCAGTGTCGTATCCGTTGAAAGTACTTGCCTCGTATACCAAGTGCGTCTACTTTGGCCTTTAGCCTTTTGTGGGAATTTTGTCGACGGCCTCTTGCAAGTTTAGGTACACAAGGTCTTTTATGCAGTCGTATTTCCAGTGACTTCTCCAAAAACGTCGGAGGGACTTGTGAGGCAGCTACGCTTTTTCTTGAACCCGGATTGGATGTTAAAACTCTAGTTATGGGATTGGAGGCATTTTGGTTTATAAATTTTCAGTAATTTTCCTAATTTTTAACTGATGGCAGATGTCAGATTGATGATAGTTATCAGTTAATTGCTTGTTCCCCTTTTTGAATATGGGAATGATATTTATCCATTCCAATCATCCAAAACAATCACAGTTGTGAGTGATCGATAGGAGGTATTTGCTACGGGTTCGCTATTTACTTCAGCTGTTTCTTTGAGCCTTCAGGAGCAACGCTGTCGGTTGCTATTGCTTTAGATGAATATGCTGTAGAAGGCAAAGCTGTTTTTCTCTTACTTCCCTTGTGAAGATGCCGTCTGTTAGGATTTTCTGGAGGTTAAAAGAGTCAGGTTGCGGGATTTCGGTCAAGTTTTCCTGAGTGAACACTGAAGTAGAGTCTGTATTAAGAATTCTGACTTTGCTTTTGTTGTCCTTTTCAGTTGAGCCCCCAGGGTTGATCAGTAGTCCAATAGTATCTTATTTGAGTCATCTGTTANTTTACTCACTTGTAGAAGCTCTTCAGTTAGTTTTTGCTTGTGCTACAACTGCAATTTTTATTCATTTATTTGTATATCTTACCATTTGTTTACTAACAGTCCCCACTCTCACCGCATGTGTCGTACAATGCTGCCATCTCTGCCAAGCATTCACTACGAGTTCATGCCTGTTTCAAAACAAATTGCAAGTTTCTGTCAGTTTCCAGTTCTGAGAAAAAAACATCGAAGGTGTTATAACTTTCATGCACTTCGTATCAACAATTGATAACAAATTATAAATATTTATTTTTTACTCAAATGAACATGAAAAAAATACTCTGGTGAAGCTTTTAGGTTTCACCTAATAAACGCTATGCAAGAACTTACAGAATAAATCATTTTTTTGCAGAACAACGGACGCATGTGCAAGCAATTTAGCATCATGAACGTCTGAAGTTATCTATTCTGGCCGGACAACATCAGTGAAATGTACATGACACAGCAGCTTGCACAGCCCGTCACCATCGACTGAACGGTCTTGGGATTATTGAAACAGACTCCCAGTGACCTGACAGAGGTTACGGTTGTGTATGGGAATAATGAGTTTATGACCACTGCATAAGACTGGGATCTCTATGCTGAATAACAACGCTTACTTAAGGTAATTGTATTTACATGCAAGGTTCCAAAGTGGGGAACAAATATTAGGGTTATAAGGAAATTTTAACTCCTTTTAATTTTCTGTGTTTGAGAACAAAGGGTCATTCATTAAGGCAGGGCATCAGAAAAAGAATTTAGTCCGACGGCAGTCCTTATCAGTCAAGAAAACTTCACAGCCTGCAAAGTCTGTTAATAGTCTTAAATTCAAAAAGTCCTCAAAAGAGTCTGGCTCGCTGTCTGTCCATATTTGGGTTCATGCTGAGATCCTGGCTCAATGGAGGCGTCATCTTAGCTCGCGAAACCTGCCCTCTCTGACAAAAGTACAATCACAAGGAAGACACTTTAATTTTTATTGTTTGTTCGAGCAGAAATGTCTAAGCTTTATAGGGTCACCTTGCCAAATGAGTAAATTGCAGCTAACTGAATTGTTCATATTTTCAGCAGCTCACTTTGGAAAGGTTGGTAAATATAATGATATTTTTCGTTGACTATCCAAAAATGTTTAATTTTCTAAAAATGACAATTTGAAGCCCACTCTAAAAATTGAGAGCTACATTAAAGCAAATTTTCAAATGGACTGTAATTTGAGTCCATGACCAGCTCCTGCAAAACGCAATCACGTGCAGTTTACCAGCGTGGCCGTCCTAAGTTTAGTGCGTCAGGGGAACTGAATTTATGAACGTGAGACTCGACAAGATCAGACCGAGCGTCCGGCTGTGGTGCGCACTTACCGGTCATTTCAAGATGCCAGCCATGCTTTAGAGGGCTGCTGTCCTCAGACCTCAAAACGCTGGATTAATTTCAAGTGACTTACCCGTATTTGCATGTGCTTCAGGTGAGCAACTGCTTAAGTGCGTATATAATTTTTATTTAAAAACTTCAACGCTGAAATTTGAGTCGTTCTCGAGAGCAGTGATTGTGTCAGCAGATTCTCTGCTATGGTCACTATACATTTATTTGATAGACTGGGTGCGGCAACATAACTTACTTTTTTTCAAAGCAAAATGCTTTTCAAAAAAGGAAGTTATGTTGCTACACCTTTATAAATATCACTGAATTGAAGTTTCAAGTTTGGTCGGTGTCTAAAAATCCCATTCAATTATTTAAATTTGCATCGAGTCTTCCAAATGTTTAGCCTTAAGATGTTCATTCCAGACGACTCACTCTCTGAGGGATACGTTATGGTCAGTGCTGGTCATCAAAGGTGTATACTAAATGAAGAAACAAAGGCAAATCTCTTCTATTTTCTGCTATGCATTTTTTGTTTGAGTCATTGCAGCCAACAAAAAACACGGACACAAATAGAAAATGTACAAATGCCCTGAAAGGAAAAATGGAGATTATCTCCTCCTGGGGTTTTGGTTGAAGGCATTTTTAAGCCGTGGTCAAAATAATTCTTAAGCAACTGACCTAGTTACGCAGTTATGCATTTGAGTAGTTACGCAGTTAAATAGTTACGCGCCTATATACTTCACACGTAATAGCGATGTCGTTCTATGCAAGACACACAAGATCTATGAGAAATCATTCCAATTATTTTTAACTGCTTTAAGAGAACAGGGGATTCGTAATATACACCTAATGTACATCTCCAAATTATCTCATGAGGATATGGACAACCACATCAGGGTGTCCAGCTGGTCTCATTCTCACCTGCAATTAGGGCAGTCACTGTCAAGGACGACGTACAAATTTGGAGAGATCACCTCCAACTGACAAGATTCAGCGTGGAAGTTACCTCATACAATTATAAATGCCGAATTAGTGTTCTTCATGCAAGTGGAATTACTGTTGTTGATGCGCGTTGGGAAGTGTCGCATCTTCAAGGTCACGGCAGTCATCGAATTACTGTCCTACAGTCAGTGTGATTGATTTTGGGCGACACCGGAGAAGAAATTTCGGAAACTTTAAAAAAGGAATCGTTTTCCATTCTAGCATATACCGATCTGAAAATGGATAACTGAATCTCTGAAGAAATCAAATCTCAAATGTCGAAAATAAGGATAATACTGATAGTACCAATAAAATTGGTATGAATAAATATAAAAATAAATTTAAACCATTAATGGAATCAAATATCAATGTGGACAATTCGTAGTAAAATGACACTATTGACATCACAAGGCGCTTGCTGGAGGAAAATCCTAGACTTCGTACATTAATAATGAATAGTTTAACGAGCTTATTATTTTTGGCGGAAGAAGTAACTTTGAACTAAAAATTTGTTTGTCAGAATTCACAAGAGATATTGAAATTACTAGATTAAACTGAAGAACTTTTGAGGTATTGACAAGCAGGAACAGGGGAATGATGTTTCTTGGCTAATAGACTTGAGCTCATTTGTGTTCTTTAACATGATTTACGTCTGTTAGTTAACAGTTACATGTCCAAATTTGTTATGAATGGAAAATTGTTTTAAATTTATAGATTCTTAAATCAATATAAAGACGAAGCAATTAACACAAGTCTTCGTTTGATTCTGTTGGCATTTAGTTAAACGAAGGGCCATGTTCTTATACGTAAATACGGAGTTACCCTTAATAGTGAAGTGAAAAGTACAAGAGACAAACTCCATGAGTGGAAAGTAGACGTAAGGTGTATATTTTTCTGAAACTCATCACCTAGAAGATCATAAGTAAAGCGTTTGTGGAAGATATTCCACTACCTTATTCTGCAACCGCAGCAGCACCTGAACCGAAAGGCATCATGTTTATCTTTTCCTCGGGCTGAACTGCTCTGACAGGCACTGCTACTTTAATTTTACTTAGCACATACAAACTTGTGCCTGAAGGAAGGTTAAATTAAACTAGATGTCAAGACGTAGCGTTGCAGAAGTTTAATGTTTTGCAATTACTTTTAATTATAGATTTTTGAGCGTTGATTATCAATTATGTTTCAGTCTCGGCAAATTTAGAAAATTACCGCTGCGACCGGACGTACAATTATTTAAACACGTAGTTCCTTCACTAGCAACTTACAGAAAATAATTTTGTTTAAATAAATCTATTTGCTCCCTATTGTTCAAAAATATTTCGTTGGCTGCCACTACACTGTCTTTTGCAATTGATTCTCAAGCAGTCGCTGGAAGCTGGATCTCTATGTCTCGAATGCTGTACAAACGCAGCAGACATCGGAGAGAAAGAGAGACTCTTGAGTTCTATTTGTTCTCTCTGACGCTGCACTGATGTCTTACCCAGAAATGTACCGAGCAATGCAGTTGGAAACAAAGTTTAGGCAGATTATTCTTGGAATCATTACTTCGACTTCTATGAATTCGAATGCTTGCTAAAATCAACAGGGCAGGATTAGAAAGAATATTTAATAAAAGTGTGGCGTATCTAACTGCAAAAAATATAGTTACGAGTTGTTTGTTTAACTGAATTCATTCTCCTTGCTGAAATGTAAAATTAAGACAGTTACGAGATCTAAAACGATTTTAACAATTATCTTTCATCTCGTCTTTAATTTTCAATGCTTAATACTAAGCAAAGATAACCTGTGCACAGTAAATATATGTACGCAGCAATCTGCAGCGTACATATATTTACTGTGCTGCGTCATTCATGAACAAGATATGCATTATTTACATATTGCTCGTAGGTGCGTGGGCGAAGAGCTTGTACAAATAACGACTACCAACATTATGACCCTTCAATAACATTCCAGTGTTGCTGTTTGTTTCTTTAGTGAGAGTTTCTCGAGTCTTAATATCTCACAAAATTTGAGGGAATTGTTACCGTATTCTTGTACTAATACTGTTATCTCACAGTTAAAGATTTGAAGATCTGATACGGTCTCTGAGCATACCGTTAGCATCCTTAATATTCTAGTATTTCTGTAGCTAAAACGCACTACAACATTTGAGAATATTTCAACCGTAAAAAGTAATTCAAAAAAAGTTTATTTCGTTCAGGTGTACATGAAACATACAACGGTTCATCAATTCTAAATTCTAACCACCAAGACCAGTGATAATGCTTCCAGCTCACCTTAGTGCTGATACAAGAAATATACGACTAATTGAATCCAAAGAACATTTCTAATTCACTAATCTCACCAAGTCTAAGCCTTTTTCAAAGAATTTCTACACACAAATTCTTAGACTATTTTTCTTAGGAAATTACTTGAGTAAGAATAAACATCTCTCCCTGTCGTTCATGTGACATTTTCTTCCTGTTGCTCTCAGTAAATGTTCCATTTCTTCCCCCGTCTTTGGCTTACTTGTCGGTCACTTGTTTGACCTCAGAAAACAAGACTGCTGCAATAGAAATGACGGGCTTTTCGAATAAGAAATGGATCACAAGTAATTTATTACTTTAAGTGTACATGCGAACTTTTCAAGAGCCATCAGTCGAAGTGATAGTGGACACTCCTGTCGAGCTTGGTATGTTTTTTTTATGCTTGCTGCAGACTTGAGCATCCAAGGGTCAGGTCACTTTCCATGGCTCTCCCTCAGCTGTCTCTGACACACTCCAGTCCACTATACTAACACACCGTGATACTAAGTCACCTCAATACTAACACACCGCGATACTAAGTCACCTCAATACTAACACACCGCGATACTAAGTCACCTCAATCCTAACACACTGCGATACTCAGTCACCTCAATACTAACACACCGCGATATTAAGTCACCTCAATACTAACACACCGCGATACTAAGGCACCTCAATACTAACACACCGCGATACTAAGGCCCCTCAATACTAACACACCGCGATACTAAGGCACCTCAATACTAACACACCGCGATACTAAGGCACCTCAATACTAACACACCGCAATACTAAGGCACCTCAATACTAACACACTGCGATACTAAGGCACCTCAATACTAACACACCGCGATACTAAACACACCACGATACTAAACACACTGCGATACTAACACAATGTGATACGAAGACACCGATGTACTAACACACCGCGATACTAACCCACCGCGATACTAATATACCGATGTACTAACACACCGTGATTCTAGCACACCACGATACGAATACAATGCAATACTAACACACGATGTACTAACACACCGCGATACTAACACACCAATGTACTAACACACCGCGACACTAACACACCGTGATACTAACACATCGCTATATTAATACCCCGCGATACTAACACACCTCGATACTAATACACCATGATAATAGCACACAGCGATACCAACACTGCGATACTAACACACTTCGATACGAACACATCGCGATACAAACACACTGCAATTCAAACACATTGTGATGCGTACACTGCGATGCGAAAAGACCGCTATGTACTAACATTCTGCGATACTAACACAACATTTTATATTCTTTTTCTAGCATCTTTTTAAGAAATGGTTTGTGGCTAACCAATATCAATGGGCCATTAGCAAACTTTAGTACCGTACAAATCACTTCCAAAACCATACAACAGTTTTTCTGTCGAGTTTTTTATAGTTAAAAGTTTCATGAAAGTTCTTTCAAAAATAAATTGAAATCAAACGCTAAAATTGTTTGTGTTTATAAAATTAAATTCATAACGACAAAATGTGATACAATTTTATGAAATATCATACATATTGATAAGAAAATTTTCCTTTTGAAATTAAAATAACCGTACATTTGAAAAACAGGCAAATTTTCAGCACACTTTATACCAAGTGTTATTTACTACTTTTTATTCGACTTGGAGCTTGACAATGCTAATTTTTTTGCGGCAAATTACTGAAATCAATCCCAATATCTACAGGGTGTCCATAAAGTATCTTATAAAAATTTCTCATAAAGTTTCAACAGGACCTCTTTCACAAAGAGAATCCATGAAATATACAAATGCAAGATGTAATTAAAAACTTCAATAAACACTGAGTACAATCAAACAAATTTGAATAAAATATCTTATCAATTGCATTTGTAATAAATTTTTGAAATTATAAAGGAACTTTATGGACACCTTGTATTTCAATGCCATCAAATTTTTGTGACGGCTATATCAATCCTTTCACTCGCAACAGAATTTAAAAATTATTCTACACGCAATCTCCGCTTTGAACCAACTCTTCGTACAGCGAAGAAGTCGAACAGCTTTGCGTGTCCTGTAACTGAAATTGAACATCCCATTAGAAAATAAGGTTCATGTTGATAAGCTCCCAAAGAGAAAATCATAGCAATTTGAGAGACGGAAACACGCAATCTCGAGGAGGTCATTTTATTTTAAAAACAGAAATGGCAAAAGACTGGACGCCCTCGTCAAAAAAGAGAGAGCTTTAGAGCAGCAGCAGCCCTATCTAACCTATGCACTTTTCCAATCATTATGCATTTTCATACAAATCGTGTGGAAGATCGGTATGGATTTCAGGAATATCATTTGCGTTTCGTTCAGAGGTTCAATTTCAGGGAAAAGTTATTGCAACGTGGGTGAAATAAAATTACACATGCTTCTAGAGGTGTTTTTTTAGGATGAACTTATTGCTACACGGGCGGAACAATATAATAGAAGCTTTCTGTAACCCTATTTATGCTGACCTTATTTATATGCAGGTTGAAAAGTCAAAACATGCTCATGTAAATTCTTGGTTAAAATAGTTACCAGGAATATTATGTTAGATTTTAGTACATGGAGTTACAATAAATCTTATTAAAAGCATGGACATTCATGCCGTGTTTAAGTTCTTATTTTATGTTATTAATTTAATCGTATCCACATGAAATCCCATACGCCTTCATATTATATTTAAATTACATCGTTTTCGCGAAGGCAAATTTGTTGTGATGTGATGAAAGTGTGATTGTGTTGTATAATTTTCTATTAGTTTCGTATGGTAGTTCGGTTGTCGCGTTTTCTATCCATGACCAAAGTAGTAAACATATTTTATACCTAATTGAGTTTTAGATTTTCCGAAAAAATTCTCGCTACGCTTCAATCAAACAGTTTTATACATTATCGTGTTTATGTTGCAAATATTACATATTTATTTATGAATTGAAGATTACCAGTAATTATTATTGCTGTGAGAACTTTGCAAGTTATAACTTTCGTTTCAGAACTAAACCTGTAATTGTGAAAGTTATTCGCCGCTACAACATGGCATCCTGTCTCACACCACCACTGCAAATCTCAAACCAATAAAATTCAGGATTTTTGTAAGATTCCTTGCAAAATGATCTATGAGAGTTTAAATCAATAATAACTCATCACTTTTGTACATTTCTGTAGAGATGAAATTCTTGGATGCTTGTGTTAAGCAACTTGAGATTTATTGCAATCTAGTATTCTTTCCAGTGCGTATTAACACAGTCTTGTCATGAAGGATGTCTCTCTAGAATACTGCTTTTCCTTCTTTTATTAGGAAATTTAAGCAAAGGAAATGCGGAAATTTTTTATTTTTATTGCTCATAGAGACTCAAGCTCAATGTACACTAAAAATATTCTTCAGAGTTAACACCTCAATAAGTCTTTGCTAACAATAAAGAGTTAGCTGTAAGTTGTCATGAAGGATGTCTCTGTAGGATACTGCTTTTCCTCCTTTTATTAGGAAATTTAAGCAAAGGAAATGCGGTTTTTTTTTGTTTTTACTGCTCATAAAAACTCAAGCTCAATGTACACTAAAAATATCCTTCACAGTCAACAGCACCTCCGGGCAAACACTTTGTAAACACATCATGCATGGCTCGTGTGTCTCACTTTATCTAGACTCATGCGTTGTAGGTATTTCCATTCTTCAGGGTCCGCAGCATGAACACTTCAGCACTTCAACTTCCTCAATAAGTCATGAATTTTGTTGTGTACGAGTCCAGCAGCACTCGAGCACCGGACACTCAAGCACTGATAATAATAAACGAACGAATCGCTATCCATCACGCATTTAACAAGTGGTGAGTCTACAGGCATGATTCCACAAAAAAATGTCCTTTCAGCTTACAAAGCATATTGTGAAAGACGGTTTTTCGCATCAAAGCAAATATTTATGGAATTAAATACGTCGTATGACTAGACAACTATTCAAAAACCGTCACGTGTTTTAAAGGGTTACAAGAGGTCCTTTGTGATCAACATCTTAGATTAATGTGAATAATCTTCTCCGTAATAATCTCTGCAAATAATTGTTTCGTAATTAACATTCAGCACCATGCTTACATAACTATTTTCTTGAAGTATTGTCACTGGCTACAAAATAATTACAATCTATTGTTTCTGGTTGAAAAATAATCATAATGAAGTGATCAAAGTCTTGTGTTACTGATTAAAAAATGATCACAATGAAATGATCATGAACACTGCAAGATGATTACAGTAAAATGATCTTAATTAAACTATATCAAAAGGTTGTATTGCACGAATAACATCCAGTGCTTAGGAGTTTTTAATACATCTAATGATCTAATCGTTACTTACGGAAGATTTTGTCCCAATCAAAACCAAATGTAAATTGTATCAAAAATCTCTGCTTTAATTACTAATTAATAAAATATGAGGGTGTTAAAACACTACTTAAAGAATGTGACAGAATCTTTGAATGCGTAAGGCAAATTCTGAATGCAACCACTCAAAAATTTGCTATCAAAATTCAATCACAATCATGCAGAATAGCTCCTCGGGGTTTTAAAATCCTTTTAAAAGTGTGAAATAGATAATTTGACTCTGAATCATGGCTCTCAGATCACAGTCAGAGATCAGGTTAATTGTTACACACAAAGGGACCGAAACACTCCACAAAGTGTCTTTGTATCCGAGAGAATTAATGATTATTGATCGAGTGATGTGTTCATTATCCATTCAGACCAAAGTAGGATAATTTTTAGCGACCTCACACTTTCAGACAACCAACCATAAAAACAATAATTAAAAAACATATATATCACTAGAACCAAATGAATAAAAGTGATAATATAGATTGTCTAAGCCCGCCTTACGTCTGCCACAATTCCTGCAGTCTCCACACAACTGCTTGCAAGTTGTGTGGCTTCGATTGAGAAATTTTTCATCGACCTTATGCAGCTGATTCTTTTCATTTCAATTATTCAATCACTTTCATTAGTCCAAACGAAATGAAGAGTTTCTATTTGTGGAGAAAGACGTTTAAATATTTACGTTAACATAATGACATTAAAAAACGAGAAATACAATTATCATTTGTGCCGAAATGAAAATGTTAAACACTGTGTATTATATTTTTATTAAATAACAAGGCACTTATCAATTGCAGAGTGATTTATATTCACTCGCTAAAAAGCAAGATTTTTTACATGACCGTACAAATACTTCCTGCAAGAATGACAATCTCATAGTCAAGTATCTGCAAGATCTTGCATTTCCTCGTCATCGTCATCATATAGCAAAAACGTTGGAGTCATGAGGGAGTTCCAAAAGGAATGAGTAATGAAAGAATAAACTAGTCTTTCTAAGCCGATGATGAATACAAACAGGCGGGTGCAAACGCAGTACCACATAGACGCTCTCACAGGAAGCTGTGTCAAGGCCTCGAGTTAAAGAAATGTACATCAGAATTATCCATGTGAAGTCATGGAAGTTAATAGCTTTCACACTGATTTGCCTTAAGATTTTTTAGATACTTCCCAATCGTTGAACGTCCTGAATTTGATGGCATATAAGATGCAACGATGAAGACGGCATTTAAGACGAAGTACTGAGAGTAAGCTGAGTTGATGAGAGTCAGAGAGATTAGCCGAGGCCTACGGGAGGTCTTAAACTTCACCTACGATGATACGACGCTGGGCAATTTTCTGAGCCAAAATTTTGAAAAAAAGCGTCCTATATGCCGTCAAATGCAGTAAGTTAGCAAATTATCTGTAGTGAAGATTCCATGCACCAGAATAAAACCAAATTTCTTGGCACATTTTTCGATTAACATGTTTGATTGTTGCTCATGGGTTTTCATTACAATAAAATCAATCAGTCCATTGCAGCGGTCCCCAAATGTACGATAAATTCTTCTAAAAAATCTACGGAAGCGAAGTACGTTTACTTGTTGATTAAAAGTTATTTGTGTGTTTAGCAACAAACAGGAATTTTCACACGATGAATCACAAATTAATAAATGCTTGGAACCATTTTGCTTAGGTTTTCTTGTAGGAGAAATTCTCCTGAATATTCTGCCTTGCGGTTGAAAAACGAGCAGTTTAAAGCGAAACATGTTCCTTGATGTACTCCTGTTCTATTTTTTCACATTAGCCAATATATGTTCAGATATTTTATTCCGTTATAACAAATGGTATATTACCATTTGAAGGGTGGACAGCACTAGTGGACTACTTGCATTTTTTCCCACGGGAAAAAATGCAAGTAGTCCACTAGTGCTGTCCACCCTTCATATAGTAAACTACTGGATCGTAATCGCCTCTGTCAGCGCTGTGTTAGCGACAGCACGGGAGTGGACTACTTGCATTTTTTCCCGTGGAAAATATATTATATTTACCACGGGAAAAAATGCAAGTAGTCCACTAGTGCTGTCCACCCTTCATTTGTTGTTATTCTAAGTATCAGTTCATTTTCAGTTATTACTTACTTCAAAAACAACAAAGTTCCTATCATTACATTACATTACATTACTCATATCTACTAGTCTGATTATGCTACTAATATGAGTTTCTAAAATTGACTCCTAGTTCCTAAAGAATTATGTATTGTCATTAATAAGATTGTTGAAATGCAGGGAAAGAGATAAGAATTTGGACAAGAAATAACACAATCATTCTAACAGCTGTTTTCGAGGCCCCAGCGGTCAAGTTTAAAAAAATAACTAAAGAAATGCGTCAACTTTCAGAGCGCCTCAACTCGACTGTTATTTAAACAAGTCACATGACCAGCGAAGATGACCAGTAAAAATGAAGCCTTGCATAGGGCAGCAAAGTGCAGTTTGGTTAAGGACAAGACTGCAAGTGACCTATTCGAGCCGGCCATGAACTAAAAAATGTGTGCGCTTCCTGTAGCATAGTATCCTTTTTGCCATGCATCCAGGGGCATCGGCATCACTTTATGCACAAGATATCCTTCCTCAAGTAAAGATCAACTTCCTCTAACAATTCTAAGAGATGGGCGTTTCTAAAATACTCAGTGCTTGACTATACTGCTCATAAAACCCAACACCTAGAATACTTTTCTGGTAGTAGTTCAATATTGAGTATCGATGTCCATCTGTCCTTCATCAGCGTAACACACGCGAGGTAGGTCTTTAAACTCCTATTAAATTACCAGCAGTTCTCCTTCCGCTGTACTGAAATACAGAGATTGAGTTGCTGTTACTACCGGAGTGCATCAGAATTCGGAATCATTTTTGTTTTTCATGGATTTACAAATAGATTCATGTGTCTCCTACAAATGTTCAAGGGTCTGATGGTTTTCATGCCCCCAATCGGCCAGTGCAACATCCGCCTTACATGCTTTTCCCTAACACTCTCGAAGTACGTGCAACTTTAAATCACGTTTTTTCCAAGTGTTGGATAAACATGGTCCTTCCTCCTCGTTTATACGTATGCTAAAACCCTGCATCATTTGTCACATGTAGAGCAGCTATGCAATGGGTAGAATATTCATATGCTGCACTTGCCTGAGACGCAAATTCTGTGAAAAATCACGAGTCTCGAGTATCCACACACAGGCACCAGGAAGTGCAGACCGTGGAGGACAAGGACAGACATGCACTGTTACGGCTACGGCCGAGTTACGCAGAGCTGTTCAGGTGCTTACATTATCCTTTACCGCTGGAACGAACTTGGCGGCAGTCATAAGCCTCCAACAAGCATGAGCAAGGTAAGTTAACCATTATTAAAAATGCAACGGAACTTTTATGATCAACGGTTGGGCAGTTATTTGACAACTGTGTTGACAGTGAATATCAACAAACAATTCGATATGAAATACCTAATTTTTTTTACTAATGTCATTTTATTTTTATGCATGTATCGTAGTGAATGCTATATTTTTTGATTGTCAGGTTTTATAACATGCGCTCGCTGTACCAAACTGGGAAAAGAGGACGACTTTCTACTCGCAGAGTTAGTTTTCACTCATGTCTTAGCTCAGAGATTTTTCGAACAAAACGTGCACAGGTGAATTCATCTCGAATAAAATATTAAACACCCTTAGTGAAATCCACAGCTAATCAACTACAACAGTTCACCGTTATGTTAAAAACAAGTATTGCGATAAAGTGCAGTCTCCACTTCATTGAGTAAACACTGATCTAGGTATGATACATCTAACTATTGGTATCAAGTAGACCTTGATCTAGGTATGATACATCTAATTATTGGTGTGTAGTAAACCTTGATCTATTATAGGTATGATACATCTAACTATTGGTACGGACTAGACATTGATCTAGGCATAAAATGTGTGACTAAAATGGAATAACTTGAAGCGTTTATAATTTTTTGGACAAGGTAGTACAAGTTAAAAATGGAAAATGTAAAATTTCCATTCGTAAAATGCCAGTAGATTAAATTTTAAAATATCGTATACATAATTGAGAGGAACTTCCCATATATATAAAAAGGTTCCAAATGTTCTCCTATTAAATCTTTACAAGAGCTTAGAATAATACTTCCAAATAATATTGGAATTAGTTTTCCTGAAAATTCAGTGGACTTTAAATTAATTTCTCAATCAGCTCAATTGGTCAGTGACAATGTTGAAACTATGAATTTCAGTAACGTATCTTTCAAGAACTTGCTAAAATGAATAAAATAAACTTAAGCAGAACAATGGCTTTGGGAATAATTTCTTTTTATCATTCATAGTTTATTTAGGTGAAGCTGAATAAGTTGCATCGGTTGAGGAACGTTTATCCTATTTTTTCTAGATGCTTCTGAAAATAATTATGCCATGAATTTTTACAATAAGTAGCTCAGCCATTTAAAGTTCAAGTATTTAGAACATTAGATTCTTTTGATATGTGAACTTTTCAACTTTAGTTTTTAGTAAAAGTTTAACTCAAGTGAAGTCAGTCATGCGACCGATTCGTCACCTAGATCTAAAGTTCGAGAACGCCCTAGTTTCCTCGACTAGACTACTCTCCTCTCAGTAATTTCCTTTCTAGAGCTCCTCATAGCGCAAAAAGCGTGCAATTTGAGGTCATCAATTGACTTAAGTCGGTGGAAAGTTTTTGCTCCTCGAAAACAGGACAAACACTGCATGCAGGTGTGCCCGTTGAACGGAAATGGCGAAGCACGCCTTCGCTTCCTGGGGTCAAGAACAATGGCACCACAGCGGCTGGATGCTGTCCTGAACTTCAGCATCTCGGTCCATAAGATCTCGGAATATTTTAGGGAATTTAAGTGCATACTGTAATCATGGTCCTCTGGACTAATCATTATATTAAAATGCAAGAGCTTATGAGTACTTCGCTGCAATATCTCGAACACTTTCATTTCTAGGAAAATCACCGTTTGTAGGGTAAAGGTTAACTGAATGAAGAGAGGGCATAATTCATGCGAAGGCACCTAATACGTGTCCTGGCGAGGGTAGCGGAGGAAGTAGGAAGCACATCCTTGGTCTGGTATGGGGAACTCGATAAAAATGCAGCGTCAGAATCCAAGGATAATTTTGTCGTTTAGGCTGTGACCTCGTGCCTCAAGATTTGCTTGGCACGACCGCACATGGCACATCACTACTTCGTACGTGATGTTTTGCTCACTTTAGACTTTAGAGTTTTGCGATTAATAAATTGGTTTCTGCCATCAACTAGTTAGCAATAAATCTTTCCGAGATTTTTTATTTTATAGAAATGTTTCATTTACGATGACACTTAAAGTGAGTAGCCAAAACGTCAGGTATAAAGTCATTTATTCATGCCAGATGCGTCGTTTTACCTGAAGACTTTTTGAAAACAGTAAATTACGCATGTAAACATATATATTGCCGTCCGAAAAAATAGCAAAAGTAGTGTAAAATAAAATGATTAGTTGTCATTTTATAAAATCTCATTTTCATTTGCAAATACCTATTTAGAACACGAACTTAACAATGTTCTACTCATATTGACACTCAGTAAGAATAATTTTCCTATTAATTCTATCAGTTTGTTTTCAACTTTCGTATGAATTGCTCAGAACTATGAGATGTATTAAACGACGGTTGTTGTGTCTTCAAAACTGGAATATTTTATGCAAAACGAACCCATGAAACTGCGTGCTAATATTAAAATGTGCCTTCTGTGACATCGGTGCACCAAGAAGACTCTATTAATCTGCGCCGACTCGAACCAAACAAAGATATGATAGACAAAGAGAGACATTAACATCTTTCACTAACCTAGTTTCCTTCTATGGAACGCCAACAGTTGCACCCGTGGAAGATATAAACACGTCAATTGTAACAGGAGCAAATTGAGAGAGGCTGTCAGCGAATTCAATTGTGGATGTTTATAGAAATTTAAACTTTATCTTTAATATTGTAATGACTTTTAGAGAAAAAAACAGGCAGCCTTCTCACAGTGAAGAAATTCAAGCACCGTCATAAAAAGTCTTTCTCTCATATTGAAATTTTAACCTTCGCACTTATGGTTCTTTCTCATGATCCATAATTTGCGCTTCGTGACTTGCTTCGACCAAAGACGATGAATTTTCACACGCCATGCTCTTCTCAAGCGATTCTTCTGAAACTTGAGAACTACGAAAGAAGACAAACGCTGAAAATATTTCGAAGGAAAGCGGTCGTCATCGTACACAGACCATGATGCCCACTTCCTGGAAATGCTTTTGCGGCACTCGACCGACCTTGCGCTAAGTACCGCCCTGATGTGCAATATCGCAAATCACTACTGTAAATGACAGAGGAAACTTCAGAGTTTATCAATTTTATTATACCTTGTAACTTGCTACAACCAATGTATAATAATCTTTCCAAAACAGTTTGAAACACGGCTTTCGAAATCATATCTGGAAACGATAATGATCGTTAGTCTAAAATTCTTTCTACTTTAAATGTAAAGTTTGTATAAATATGGTAATATCAATGCATAGTGTACACTTGTATTGAAACTCAAGAATATGCTGTTAAATACTGCATTTATCAATTTTATTATACAAGCTGCAACATGAGACTGAAAGTTTGTTAAAAGCTTATTTATTCTACTCTAACGATAGATAGTTTTAAGTAGTTACATACATTGCGGGTCAACAAAATTTGTGTTAATAGTTCAACTTTTATTGAAAACAACAAATAAGTTCAATTTTTATCAGATGTGATATTGAAATCTTCAAGCATGTAAGAAAGAATATGAATGAACGGAGTTTCAACTTCGCTACTTGAAGCTCTTCTTGAGTCCTAGCAGGAATGAGATTCAAACTTTTGTGTCGAGTGTGAGTTGCCACCCAGCGGACTGACGTCACGTCTGCGATATGTCAAAGTTTTGTACATCCATGTATAATATTTTAGAAGTTAATTTCTCCAAATATTTCCAAGAGATTTTCTAACTAAGTCACCATGAATATTTCCATAGCTATCATACGATCTAAATCTAGCAATAGCCACTAGTTTCTAGTGCAAGCCAAAGGCCAATAAAAAATTATAAGTGTGGAAGATTAACGACAGCGTATAATTTCTAAACATAAATTTTAGGATTAAAACCACGGTAGTTTAATATGATAATTTTACTGGGTACTATGAAAAGGTATGCATCCCAACAAAAGGAATTTGTAATTTATGCATGTTAAACATCATATAAAAAATACAATTTTATGAGAATTTCATCTAATCATTACGACAAATAACATCCGGTGTGAAATAGGCAAAGAAAATGAAACAGTACATACTCGTAACTATTGAACAGGGAAAAAATTCTACAGAATGTTTGGGAAATTGAAGATCTGACCCAACAGCACACGTTCCCATATTGTGATAAATAGCCCTCTGCTGTCCATCATCTCCACGAATGACCTCCATTTAGGAGTGATAAGTGAAATTACCTTTACTGTCGACACGAATGCGCCTCGTTCAGTACGAGACGCACAGCAGCTGCTCAAGCAGACCTTTGCCGACTACTTCAATGGACCGGAACATGACAAATGGACTTCAACGTTGACAAATGTTCATTAATCCATTGCAGAGCTCGTAACCCTCACTTTCAAAATTCAATGAACTGCACGCCCACCATGGCATATAGAAGAATGAGAGATATTTAAGTACTCACCATCAGAAACCTCAAGCTGACTAGGTACGTGGAAATAATGGAAAAGTACGTTTCGAACTTCTTGTTTCAGAACAATATATTTAAACCACAATCTTAAACAACGTAACCTTACCCATCTAAAAGGAGCTAAAGCTGCCTTTTAAGAATGATGTGCGATTTGGGTCGTATACCTTTTGGCGAGGCATCAATACGAAAAAAATTCAGCATTACGCAATGAACCTGATTTCCGAACTCAGTAACCGTAGCTACGAATGGCGTCTGCAGCAACCTGAGCTCTTGTCTATCAGAGAGAAGCGACTTAAAGGAAACTTATCGCAACTAAAAAACCATTTATGTCTTTAACAATCTTAGCTCAGAAGGTCTCGTCGGTGAGGAAGAAAATCGAAACTGCAGTCCGGAAAGTAAGAAAGAGAAATTTTACGATACACCATAACATAAACTCCCCCTTGGTCAAACATGCCAGAATGATGAACGAAATTCCAAAACTCGTAAACTATTAATTTTTTAAGCACTGGATTTGCATTCAACATTTACTCCACCAATAACGAATTGCATCGTCGGTCTCAGCCCAACACGCGACACTTTTAATGCAGATTTGTTTCCAAATACCTAAATTTTGATGCCTGTCTCTGCATCTGCATGATTGTGAGAGCGAACATAACTCATTCTTCGTATTCTTCATTTCTACCTTGCGGAAGTACAGCACGTATTAGTAATAGTGGTAGTGCGAGTGTTTTGTCAATACTTGTAGTGACGACCCCAGTTTTGTTGTTTGACGTACTCCACCCCTACCAACTTTCTTAATTACTATTTTTCTGTGATGCGTGCGCGCGTTTGGTGCACGATAGTTTGCACTAGGGTACAAACGCGGAATGAGGTCATTCGTTTCGCATTTTGCTCTAGATATTCTAACTTTGAGGTATAACTTCTTCACAAACAATTTAATAAAGTAAACTGAGATTATTTATTGAACCATTGTATCGGGAAATCTGATATCTGACAAAATCTGATATGACGTAACGAATACACACGTCGAATTCTCATTTCCGGTGGTGGTGAGTCCGGTGAGTCATACTACGAGGCCAGCATCATGTTTATTGACGGGCTTCTATTATAGTTACATTTTATTCCACCCCATTTCGCGAATTAGAGTCCCAAAGAGTAGCACACTCCTCAGATTTATAGAATATGGTCAGTCAATGAGAGAAAGCCAGAACGAATGAGAGACTGAATAATTTTACTATAACGTTACGCACTCATACTCTCCTTATACTTGTAATTTCAGTCGAATACCTTTTTGCATTGTATCACAGATATTGTATGTTTGTTTATATGTATTAATGGTTCAGATGATGTTCAGGGGTTAAGAAATGTTTAGACGTCAGCGTATTAAGGTTAAGATACGTTGATATGTGTTAAGGTTAAGTTAAAGTTAAGGCGTGCGTGTTAATGGTTAAGACTTGTGGTAAATACATGTATGATTTCGAGAAGTCTTCTGTCACTGAGAACATCCCGCTTCCAGGATCCAGGCCTCGGGCGGTGCTGCAGAGATTCATGAGAAAAAATGGAAAGGTCGCTCTTCCGCACCCTGGCCCACACTCTGGAAAATTTTACAAATCTGTAACTCCATGGGAAGCTGACCTTTACCGCCTCCTATGAAGTTTTTACCTGAATACTGCGGCTAGTCTGTATCAAATTTGTAACAGCATGATTTTAATGGAAGATAAAACTTGAAAACTGCTGCCACTGAGGTAACTGATATCAAAACAGTAGTTATGGTTTACAGATTTTGAAAATATTTTCCGCATGAGTAAAAAAATGAAAGCACTGAACTGTGAAAAGAGGATAAAACGCTTCTGTTGACTAGTCCATAAAATGTCGTTTAAATATTTAGACGTATAAGTCTTGCAATATTTCTGAATCATCAATATTATTGAAAGTTCAGAACTTGTTTAACTGGCTTGCTTCACAGATGATAAATTCAAGGAACTACATAGAAATTGTTATCGGTGTTTATTGGGCTTTCCTCCATCAGAAATTAACAAGCGGCCCTTCCTGTTTACGGTACCTAGGTGTCGTGAACACCCTAGAGAAGATAAAAAGGAAATGCCCCCACGGGGCGGTTGTTGTTGGTGGTGCTCTACGGGCCGATATTCTAAGAAAACGCTTCACCAACAATCGATGCGCATTAATGTTCTCATTAGCTAAACTTGGAATCTGGAACTAACTTCTCCATAACCAACGAGAACAATTTCCAGATGAACTTTGTTGCTAGGGATTCTGTGTAATCGTTTTGGTTGCACAACAGCGTTCCATGTCCGAAGATCAACGCGCAACCAAGCTTGGCATGACACATTTCTTAGCAGGATTCGGTCATATCCCACCCGACTTTGACCCCTCGGTGGCCGGGATGCCTTCACGTTTTGACTCAAGGAAAACTGACGCTGTGGGATCAACAAGATCACCAGCGTGGGAATCATCATTCAAGGGCCAACAAGGGCCTCGAGTTGAGTAGAGGAGCTCTTGTCACAGAGGTAAAATATATCATACAAGCGTCCGGGAGGTCAGAGTCGATTAACAGGGGATCTCTGCTCCGAGTGTACCATTTAAAGATGATAGTACACTCAAGCCTGTTATTTGTTGTAATTGAAATTATAATTTAAGATTCGATGAGTTTATATGTACAGCAAATCGTCAATGAAAATCTTGAACATAACTGGGAGATACAGAAAATGCTGAAAAAATGTCGTAAAAAGCTTTAGAAGTTAGGAATAAGGCAAATAATGTTGGTAAAACTGACGTAATCAAGGTAATCGTAATCAAAGTTCGTAATCAGAGTAATCGTAATCAAGGTAATCGTAATCGTTCTGAAGTCTCAAGAATGCTGTAGTTCAACGTTTCTCAGTAACACGAAAAAATGCACCATAAACACTCATCCTATGAACCTGAAACATTGATTTGTAAAATGACTTTTATCGGACTGCGAATATTTTTCACGACTCTTACTGATTCTGGTTGGCACACGTGCGATTTTTTATGTACTAGATTTGAATTTTTCATCAGTAGTAAATTAGTCCTTGAAAATTTTAAAATAAAAACCTGCAGTGGTCACTGACTGAACATTTTTGACGCATGTGTGAAAACATTTATGAAATCAAGTTCACACCGTCACAAAAATTTGTAATCAAAATAATTCTGCCTAACTTTAATATAATGCATTGTACAATTTGTACTCATGTGAAAAACACACGTAAAGATTTTCGCAAAAATTTTTACTCCCTTTTCTCGTCCGTGTACAAACGACGTGAAAATGTCATAAGTGCACATGAATGAATACATTTTTGATGAATTTTCTACTGAAGCATTAATAACATATGATGAATGACATGAAGGATGCATGTGAGCATTCAGGAGCAAAGCCTCACTCACGCAACACAGGGGCAACCCACACGCCGGAAATGCCGAGCTGTTTTTTTTATTCTTCCGAAAAACAGAAAATCCCAACAGCATTTTCTGCTATTTATTTTAATTTACCTTACAAGGAGCCTTAGGGTAACCAGCAACGTTTTTCCACGGGGGAGTGTCCCTCTGTTCTAAGTCCGTTTTTTCAAATGTAAGTTACTCTCTTTTATTCTGGAGAAGTAATGAAATATGAAAAAGCAAAAACTTTCAAGTTCATGCGAACGGAAATTATCATTCATTATTTGTACACTTAATCAATCTTCAAGTGCTTAAAAATGTAGATAATGATTTTCGAGTCCTCAACAAGGCGAGATTTTTTCTTTTAACAAAAACATACAACTTGTTTTCATCATTTTAAGTAATTTTTTTATTTTTCAAAGTAGAAATATCGTTAATCGCTTTGAGTCAAACGAAATATTGAAGATCTTCGCGAAACTACGTGGAAACAGTCTCATGAAATCAGCACTGTCACAAATGAAGTAACTTTTTTCAATTTTCTTAAAGGCAAATCCTAAATTTTCTCTCTTATTGTATGCAAATTTCGTCTCGTATCATTTTGCTGATTTTTGCAGGCTTGAATTACAATACTTAGGCTAAAATTAGATTTTGCGGACTTGATCTACAATACTTAGGCTAGAAGTAGACATTTTGCGGACTTGAACTACAATACTTAGCAGACTTATTGTGGACTTGAACTACAGTACTTAGTAGACTTTTTGTGGGCTTGAACTACAATACTTTTTAGACTTTTTGTGGACTTGAACTACAATACTGAGGCTAAATTAAACTTCACGACACGCAATTGTCTCGGAGCAATCAGTCAGCATCACCCTTACAATTTTGTTATTAAGAACTGGAAAGTATTTTTCCCCTAAAAATTAAATGAAAATTACTTAAACTCAACATTAAGCGGAAATTGACTATTATGGTCACAATTTATAACATCATAAGTAGACTACTTACCTAAGATTAACACATCAGTGTTCTGGGTTCATTTGATGGATTTCTCAGTGAAATATTAAAAATGAACTCCATAATAAATTTACATCTTATGTATTGCTAAAATTAATATGATAATTAAAAATTATGGGTGATTAAGGTATGAATGTGTTTTACGTATTATTTTCTAAAGTTATAGAGACTAAAAACTCCAATGAGACTTTTAGAAGTTGAAGAAAATAATGATTTGATTCAAATGTCTGAGCTTTAGATGCCCCAACACAAATGAATAAAACATCTACAATTACGATCAAAAGTGCTGCTAATTACTGCAAGAGAGAATAATGGGAAATGTAAGTTATTACACAAAGCGAATTGGAAGTTTGTTCTCCAAATTGGTATCACGAGTCTGAGGAAATACAAATTTATTATCACGAATGAAATGGATTACCAGCATGACATGAGAATCCTAACTCATTCTTTGGTCAACTATTACAAGGAAATTACAAGAATTGCTCCCAGAACTCCGAAGGACAATTGAAATTGCTAGTAGCTTCTGCCACGCCGCCTCTTCCTTCTGGCTCTTCGTATGTTAACATATATATTCCAGGTATATTGTGTATGAAAAACACTTTATGTATAGGTAAATAATATTTTTGTCATAAGAAAAAGAGAGATTAAAGCCCAGTTTTATGAAGTAAAATCATGTGTCAAATAAAAGCTGTCTGCTAAATGATTTTCTACAAATTATTAGAAGTGTAAAGAGATATTGCTGATCATGCAAAAGAGGGAATAGTTTCCATATCTTAATTTCCTCCGTAGGGATCACTCAGCCCAATATTTTTTGTAGATCTTGCTCTACTTCCCTCACTAAGAATGTCAACATCACAGCCAGAACTTATTTCCTTCCGCATGCTGAGCAATATTTCCGCATATTCTACAATGAACACAATTTTTAATCCAAATTTTGATGATTTACGAGAGAATAATGAAGACCACAGCGAAGCAAGCCCTCGAGAATTAAGGAACAACAGTCTTGATGGTAGGAACTAATTTCAGTCGTTGTTTTACGCTGTCGTGGATCTCGTTCTGAAGAACTACATTCCGCTGCGATGTTTGAATGATCAGAGCTAACATCTTCAATGGGAAGTAATGACAGGGCGCCTGTGATACCATGACTTGTCTCACGAGTGCCAAACTTAGCGAGGACTGCCCCTTGAATTCAGCGACTCATCCTCAAGATCACGTGGGTCGTAAATGTAGGAAATATGAATAAAAAGTTATTTCTATTTTCGTCAGTTCGTAGGGAAGAAATATGCCATTATACACTCTCTACTCAGTTTGTACATGCTGTACGAGCATCTTTTTGTATCGTCATCTTTTTGTTAACGTATCATTTGAAATGAACAAGAATATGAGGAGACAATTTACACTCTACCAAATCACTTGTCCTCTGCAGTGCCTCATGGGATGCAGTCCTAAGGTGATAAGAAATGAGCCTCAGCTGGACCGACCCACAATCCTAGACTGAAACTAACAATCCTGGAATGTGACCCACAACCCTGGGCAGTAATCCGTAACACTGGACTGTTACCCACGATCCTGGACAGCAACAAACAGTGCTGGACTGAGACCCTAAATTCACGACTGTAATTCAGAATGCAGGATTGTGACCAACAATCCTAGATTACACATGACAATCTTGGACTGCCACCAACAATCCTAAACTGCCACCAACAATCCTAAACTGCACCAACAATCCTAGACTGCCACCAATACTGGACTGTAACCCACAATCCTGGACTGCCACCAACAATCCTAGACTGCCACCAAACTGGACTGTAACCTACAATCCTGGACTGCCACCAACAATCCTAGACTGCCACCAATACTGGACTGTAACCCACAATCCTGCGTGTGTGAAGTTTGGTTCTGAGAGGTATATGCGCAGTTCGATTGATTCATTTACGAATTTCAATTTAAAATCATTCGAAAATATAAATTCTTCTTTAATATTTTTCAATGATTATCAGAAGCAATCTGCTTCTAGGAGCAAGCTCAAACTACAATGAGGATAATTAGTGAGTTTAAAACACGGAGTATCTCCAACTCAAATGTACAATTCATGTACATTTGGGTCGGCCTTATAATGGTCTACTTTTTCAAATGCTAAATTCTTTGCATCCCAGGGTCTAAATTGAGGTCTAAAGTTACAGAGCGATTTCTCAATTATTCGAACAGTGCTGGCCAATTTAAATATATGTTTATTATAGAGTAATTTTTACTTATTTTTCATAAATTGAAAAGGTCCAGGGATTTTCAAATGTTCTTTTTGAGGGAGGAACGAAATTGTGTTTCAGACAATCGAATCAGACAAACGCGATCAGACAATTATTCGAATAGTATTTTAATAATTTAGGCACAGTTTTTGTACCTCGGAACGAACATTTGAAAACCCTGGATTCCTTTGAATTTCTAAAAAAAAATCAGAACCATCCTAATGTACATCAGTATTACAAAAACTTTTACTCATTCTCATAATAAGTTTAATGATTATACAGTTGAATTTCGTGTCATTATGGTGCATAAGTACAAAAATCAGACGAAGTTTACTTCTATGAATTGGGTCGCAATAAAGAGTAGCGTCGCCTTCTTTTACCATGCCAGGGTATGACAATAGAAAGTACCTGGTGACTTGAATTTACGTAGGGTGAGCGAACATTTTGCGTGTGTGTATGAAATGGGATTCAAAGAAATGCATGTACGATATGTGAATCTCACTATTCAGGGTGTACCATAAAAAGCCGAACCCGCTATATGAATGCTAATAGCTTGCCAACTAATTATCCAATAGAAATGATAAGAAGTATTACAAGAGTCTAGGGTACAAGTTCAGGGCAGTAGGAAGTATAAGTACTTCATATACAAGCTCAGGGCAGTAGGAAGTATTACGAGTATCTAAGAGACAAGCTCAGGGCAGTAGGGAGTATTACGAGTATCTAAGAGACAAGCTCAGGGCAGTAGGAAGTATTACGAGTATCTAAGAGACAAGCTCAGGGCAGTAGGGAGTATTAC
>VCRD01004195.1:25831-49013 GCA_006783055.1 Trinorchestia longiramus
GAGACAAGCTCAGGGCAGTAGGAAGTATTACGAGTACATAAGAGACAAGCTCAGGGCAGTAGGGAGTATTACGAGTATTTAAGGGACAAGCTCAAGGCAGTAGGGAGTATTACGAGTATTTAAGGGACAAGCTCAGGGCAGTAGGGAGTATTACGAGTATTTAAGGGACAAGCTCAGGGTAGTAAAGAGTATTTCGAGTACTTAAGATATAAGCTTAAGGTACTATCAAAAGAGCAGGCTCTGTTTTTTATAGACCACCCTGTACAACACACGATGTCTTAGTTTGAGTTAATATTTACGTAAAATAATACTGAATGGCCGAAATTAACTTTTATAAAATATACTCTTGAGCAATGTCTCCAATGTCAGAAGTGTCATCTAAAAGGATGGTGAGACCTCAGAAAATTCTCCCTTGAAGTTGAGCTGCTGATTGCATAGCAGTTTTAGACCTCCATGCGTCTCACGACCTTTCTAGTTTTCAGAAAAAAACATTTACTGTAAAAAGTAACTTTTTGAAGAGTCTCCAAAAATCTCAATGATTTTCGTTATCCATAAAAATACCTACTCGTTGCACTACTTTAACCCCATGAGACAACGATTATTCAACTTGAATAATTGAATATAGAAACTAACGAATTGCTAGGTTCATGTTATGTCCTGAAGAATATGATGACCTCCACGTACTTTTGACAATATTGTTCATGTATGTATTAACTTGCTCGGTCAAATGGTGGATCTGAATACAGCAAACTTATGGTGTTGTTTTGTGAAGCGAAGAGTGGAAGTTAATGTTCAGCAAATGTAATCAATGTGAACAAATTAACCCAAATACAGTTATGCTACTAAGAAAAAAGTGCGCTTTTATACTAAGAAAAGTATATTGACGGCAACAAAACGATGACTATTTGTGAAACCATTCCAATGTCTTCTTATCAATTACAATTGTATTATTATTTGAAAATATGTTCAAAAATAGCACAAAACCTGGATATTCTTTGTGTATATCCGATATGAGAACGTTTGAAAAAATCACCAATTAGTTATCCTGTTATGAGTGTTCTAAAAACGTACAACGTGCATTTACTTGTGCATTTCTTTATTTTCCAGTGCCGGACATTCTATCTTGAATTCTCGTACGTATTCAATTTACACGTTTTATATATGAGTTCATAACAATTACAACGCAAAGCTCGTACACGCGACTGAAAACCATGCACTTTGAAGAACAAAGCTTGGCTCATGCTCTAAATGTTCTCTAGGGCCTCTTGAGCAATCTGTAAGAATACTTGGACTCATTATGTTTATAATCATTTGATTTACAGATATAATATTTACGCACACATTCTCAATAAAAAACACTGAATAACTTAACTAAGATGTGAGTTTTCGGAATAGTTTTGGTTATGAATGTTTGTTAATCATACATACGAGTATAACTGGAATACGAACACTCAACTTTGTATATAAGTGTCTATGATATCAATAAATATTAACTTTAGTATATAAGTTTTGTATCAACATAAAAATACTGCCATTGAACTCAAGTGCAAAATGAGACTCAAGATATATTATTTAAATTTATATTTCATTTCTTAATTTTATATTATAAATACTGATTTATAATATCGCAGTTGCCCCTTTCAACAATTTTTATAGAACGTGCATATGAAAGAATTATTATACATTTAAAGGGTAATTAAAAGCAAATAAACTTTACGATGCAACTGATGTGAGAAACCATATCAGTTAAACTATTAATAGTATACACGAACAATCATCCTAATCTCATAAGTGTTCAAACATTAATCGCTTTTGCGGGTTCTTAGCAGCTAAAAATTCACTGTAAAATCCACACAAAGAAGTAGTCGTAAAAGACTTGTTGCTGGAAAGCTGGACGATTCAAACAGGGAAATATGAGGTGTCAAGAAAAATACGAAGTGAGTTTTAGGAATACTTAGAGTTACGCAGTGCAAGATGCTGTTTGCAGAATGAGTTAGAAAACTCATGGCAGAAACTCTGATGTAAAAACGCTCTATGTCAAGTCGGCGTGAAAGCATTCACTGAAGTTTTCGATGTGCTCCCAGTTAATATATAAGTAAAATTTAAATTTAAATTTGAGTTTATCATAATCTCTGCGATAAACTTGAAAAACAGTATTGAAACAATTTATTCGACTCAGTCAGCGATGTAGGATATCTTACAGTCAGTGCTGCAGGATATCGTACAGTCAGTACTGCAGGATATCGTACAGTCAGCACTGCAGGATATCGTACAGTCAGTACTGCAGAATATCGTACAGTCAGTACTGCAGGATATCGTTCAGTCAGTACTGCAGGATATCTTACAGTCAGTACTGCAGGATATCGTACAGTCAGTACTGCAGGTTATCGTACAGTCAGCAGTGCAGAATATATGTTACAGTTAGAACCACAGAATAACAGTGAGACATTTACCGACATTTGTGCTGAGAATAATATGAAACCGTTTTCATCAATATTTGTTCATTCCTGAAGGTCAAGTAACTAAATATTTTCTTCTGCAAGTAATTAATTGAGTTTCTATATTTATTTAACTTTTTCTATTATCTGAGCCAAGAGAATGGTGATAGAAAGAGCAAAACCTTGCTGATTGAGTTGGATTTGCAGCTAAAAACCACTTTAAAAAAAAATAAAACACTGTGCTCTAGCACTGCTGTGTTAACTGTACATCTAGCACTTCACTGTTGACATGGTGCAGAGTCAACTGCTATAACCCATTTTCTGTACGAAAACAAAAATATCTAACATCATCAATCAACCTTCAGCAAACCTTGAGCCAAAGTTAAGTGAATATGTTAGAAGTTAAAATAAATTAATGTAATTAGTTTGTTAAAGGAGTTTAAAAACTAGGAACATCTGTTTTTGAGAAGAAAATGAATTGTGTGAAGATGGAGAAAACGTTTGAGACTCGTAACACGAACTTCTAGTTTGAACTCCCAATCATGAAGAAATTTGCAAAGACATGATGAAACTACATAATTCCAAATAGCACATATATCACTTGTAATGCGTTACAAAAGCGATACCTGTTTACTGAGTTCTAAAGTTAAGCGACTTGAGCATCACGACTAGACGAGAGCATCTAGTGGAATTAGAATGATTTGCACGGTGGAACGTCCGAATTATGCGTACATGAATATAACATTTTAACTCTATTGCTTTGAAGAGTTGGGTGTATGGGCCATTAGAGTATAAGTCTAGTTTTAACTTGTCAGAATACATAGACGCTTGCTACCTGGTTACATATTTTGTTGTAAGCTGTAGTGGAGGAGACCCAAAGAAAATGTCTGTCCGATGAGAGAAACTCTCATGTTGGGCAACCTTCATCGGCCTTGAACTGCGAGCAGAATCCACCTACTGCAATACCCATGATTCTAATTATAGACAAGATATCGAGTGAAGGTCGTGTGCACGGAGGTTCAGTACCCTTAAAAGGAAATAAATTTCTGATTAGACGGCATGGGACTTGGGTTGCAGCCCAAAAATGGAACGAACTGTTCGTCCCTGTCACCATATTCTGTTTTAGTGTATCTAATCTCTAACATTGTGAGAAATGAATCCTATGAACAACGGTTTGATGAGGTCATCATCAATGTTCAAATTAAACCAGCACTTAGTTTTAAAAAATGAAAGTTTTTTACAACGTTATGATTTAGCGTTCATTTCAAATTCAACCCGTTGTAAAATGAGAGGACAACGCAGTTGCGAAACAGACCTAACCTTTCTTGGTGATAGTTGTGATACCACTGTTAGTGTTGCTCTGTTGCCCTTCCGTTAGCCGTGATACCACCGTTTGTGTTTCTGTGTTACTTTTCAAGCTATTTGAAATTGAACACTTGCAGGGTTTAAAACTATATCACAAACTCATGTCCAAATTGTGAAATATAAATATCGGTAAGATACAAACAACACTAGAAAAATGCACAAATTTAAAAAGACACTTTCTTGTATATTTTTCTTATTTTTTTCTATCTAAGTAAAGAATTTTTACAGAATAAGTTTAAAAGATTTTTTTTTTGTTTTCCTCAAGCATTTAATTCTGTGTATTTTAAACCTCCTACACTTGACAACCATTCAAAGACATAATCCTCTTATTAATGACTGCAGACAAGCGTAAATATCAAAAAAATTTATGGGAGGCTACGGTGCTTGAATACAAGCCTCGATTCAAGGCTTGAAGCTTCTTTATCAGTAACTGTCAGAATGTGTCAGCTTGCTTAAAGTCTGGAGCATGCAAATCAAACTAGAAAAAATCAAGGATTTGGGTAGCAACCTAAGAAATAGAATATGGCAACGAATTCTTGTTGTGATATTTTTTCTTTTCGTATTTCACTTGATAAGCTATAGTCTTCGTTTCTAAATTAGTAAGAACCTCGTGCACTCTATCTAATTTCAGACGCTTACAACTTTTTATCATTTAACGTTTGTTAATCTCGTTTGCACGTAATTGTTCTGATATGCAACGCACTGTCAGCTATAACCCTCGTTACAAGCTAAATACCTTAACATTATGATATTATTTCTATTGTAATGTTAATATGGACTTTTTTCTTCTTTTTGCGTATATCGTGATTATCCATGGAAGTTTATTTCCAATTTATTTTGATGTATGCAGGAGACTAAAGTCTTTAAGTATTTCAAAATTGTTTTTTACGCTTTTCTGAAGAGTTGTTGTTTTTTCTACAAGATATGGCTGTGGTAATTAGCTGAAATATTTTTTAAGAAACATTTTATGTGTACTACAAAACATTAATTTACGATTCTTAAACCGAAAATTTTCAATCACAGTGCGTGCCGTCCATAACTTCGAAACAAACGAATGGCTTGCATATGTCAAAGCAAACATGTTTTTCTCATAGTTTTAGACGTACAAGAGGGAGGACGTACAGAGTACGAGTAGCATGTGGTTGTTAGATGATGCTCCTCTTACTCAAATATTTTGCTACATTTAAATAGTAAGAGAAGGCCAGTGTAGGTGATACATTTCCCAGGCCCTACAGACCAGTCTGTGAGCGTCACACGTTCATCTTTATTAGAGTCAACTCAATGATATATTTGCAGTATTTATTGTATTCTTAGAACATTTCAGCCTTTTAGTTCATGGAAGACGGTGAGCCGACGACATGCGATGACACGAGGATCGACGGATGTGTACTAGAGGGAACTCGACCGTTGTGCGAATGGATGCTTAGTTGTGTTTGTATCTCTAAGTCCGTTTTATTAAATTACTGTGTCTTCAAGATAATTCATTTTTTGTTCGGTAATGATTAGGCTCAAAGATGCTAAAACTAGTGCGTACATTGCTTTCATTCCGATCTTGTTGAATAACATATAACATGATCATATCTACCATAGGATATTAAAGGATTTTTTCAGTCCACCCGCTGAAACAACAGAAAAATAACAAACAAAGCAGAAAACACTTTGAAAGGCAGTTGCTGGTATAAAAAGCACAAACTGACTAACAAAGAACGTGCAACCTTCTTCAAAGCGCGACTAAAAAGATCTTAAGCTCGTCTTTAGAGATTGATTAAATTTAAGCGAAAAGGTTGTTTGTGAAATTGATTTTTTATTTATATTTTTGTCCTTTTTGCAAAGCATAACGTATAACGTTAAACGTACAATGTATAAGTTACATTTTTATACTTTTTTTACCTCTACGCCAACTGTTTCCGACTAACATCAAAAGTTCTATGCATCAACTGTTTTCTACTAGTGGGAGTATAAATTAGTATCGGTATTTCTTAAAAACAAGTTGATATTCTTAGAACCACTCCTACACATTAAATATCTAGATGAAACTCCATTTCTTAAAAAAGGCATTCAATCTACAAAAGTTTTGGTCGGAAATGTGGTATCGAGCTAAAACTTTTATTTTCGAGTATGTAGCTATCGGTTAATTTTTATGCCGTATGAGAACATAGACCCATTTCTGAGGAATGTTGGAATGATATACTTCACAAATGGGGTGGCTGGATTAACAACTTGTTCTCACAATAATGTACGAACAAAACTTGAACTTGACTCTCACCAGCCTTTGCGAGTCTGCACGTTAATCCGAAGACATAAATTTTAGCATTCGGCTTTTGAGACGTCAGCTACCTCGGAGCTGGATAATAAACTTCAGACCAAGGACTACTATAACCAGGACGTGCACCGCCATGTAGCTGACTACGGTAGCGGAGGCCAGTTCACTGAGTTCAGTTAACTCCCATCTATCATAATGCGAACATTGTTGTAGTCTGTCACTCGGTTTGAATTGGACATTGTTGTTTGTTTCGAGGCACATTGCTGCATTTCTAAGTGGATACTGTTTCTTTACAAATTTTATTGTTAATTATATGTATTAAAAATGCCGAACAAGTGTGGGGTCGTGTGAACAAGTGAAATCCCTCCCAGTATCTTCAATGTGCCTGCTTCATGTCTGCGAGCTCCAAAACCTGCATCTCCCCCGGCGAAAGTTGAAGACCAACGACTGAGGTATTTTCTTCAGAAGGATAAGATTACTTCATTTGATGCTTTCAAACCTGAACGTAACCTGCAGAAGCAGTACAAGAACTTGATTATTTCAAGATCGAAAGAAAGGCTTGTGTGTTTGTTCATGACCGACAACTTCAGTGAGTGCAGCCTGTCTGTGATTTTCGAAAACAAGCCCACTTTGTGTTCCCCACTAACGCTCAGTGCGTTCAAGAACGGCATTAGTGTACAACTGTTTAAGATACTTCATCCCAACACTGGTTTGAGATCGTATACGCAGTCCGACGAAGCTGTGCACTTGGCAATGAACTATGTATGACATCCTGTTTGACAAAACGATCCAAAATATTATCACCCTTCAAGCTCACACGTCAGCCTATGTCGACACCGAAAAGAAGAAGTTGATATTTATGACGTCTGTTGGAACTTTTATCACAGAAGCATATTTCCATGAATGATTATTGTTTTGCTCTTCAATCATACCCGGAGTGTAATTATGAACAGCTCAGAGACTTTTTCCTGCTGCCATGCAAACGCAAGCTGCAGTACATCACTTCATCTACTGACAAGGACCAGGTGCTGAGGGAAACATTTGACAAAGTCCAGACACTGCAACAGAAGAATGTGTTTCTCTTGATAGATGAAGTACAGATTCGCCCAACTGTTTCAATTTCTGGTGGGTTGCTGAGTGGCATGGCCGAGAACAACCGACACTGCAAGGCCACTTCTATTCTAATCACTAGGTAATTGCAGTGCCACAGCCAAGCGTCCTCTTGACAACGAGCGTGTCTGGTTTCTCCTTTTTGAGACAGTACATCTGCTAAACAACTGGATCAGTGAGAAGGGCCAGAAGTCTTGACAATGAAACACGGCATCATTTGCAGACGTCGAGGAACTGTACTACACTCACTCAATTTGCTGTCAACCCCTCAAATTTGCTGTCAACCCCTCAGAGAAAGACTAGCAGAAGAATGAAGTCTTTCAGACCTCTGTCAAGAAGGCCCGGTTGGCGGACTAATCGCTGCAGTTTGGTAGGTTTTTGCTTCTATGTCTGTTTGTTTATGTGCGTGAATGTTTGTATGTTTGGTTGTTTGCATTGGAAAAGATTTAACTATGATCAACTTGTAAAGTCTAAACTGCAGCAACTCTGCTTTCTATAAAGTGGCCACTAAGCTCATACAATAATACATGTTAAGTTCGGTTAAAATTGGTATTTCAAAGCATTACAGTGCTTTAAACCATTTAAATTCACTATAAAACCTTATAATCCCTTCTATTGCTTGAAAGAAGTAATTTTTGATCAATTTGTCCGATGGAAAATGTTATGTTACTAAGAATGCAATGGCCTCCGCTACCGTTGTCAGCTACATGGCGATGCACATCCTGGTTATAGTAGTCCTTGCTTCAGACCTAAACTCATGGCATCATTGAGAACCTAGCTGCGATCAACACGATTCTAGAGTGCATGTATTTATGCCTAATATGTTTAATATCTGGTAAGAGACGTTCGTGGGAGCCACTACACCCTCCGAAGAGAAAATTACGACTAAACACAAGACTTGCTTCCTTGGGATGAAGAATAGGTTTTAATTGCGTGATGTTTTCAGTTTGTTAGGAGTAAAATACGGCAATCAGAATTTTGCTTTGAAACGCTGCACTACCGAATTTGTACCAACAAAATGTTCCATATATTTCTAATATACTAACTTCAAATCGTGATAGTAAACAGCAGCTAGTATATTCTTCATAAACCTATATGCAGGATGTTCAAAAACTATCGGCGCATTTATAAGTAGCACCAATTTTATGCGTTGATACTACATTTTATTTACAATCTTTTTGTATCAACGAAATCATGTGTTACCCAGATTTATTATTTATTATAATGATCGAAGATTTGGTCAATAGAAAAGGTTTTTAGAGTTTTATAATGCTGAAAAATCTCCAACGAATATTACTAAAACCTTAAAAGTTAACAAAGTGCTCGCCTGGAGAATGTTGAAGCGGTTCAACGAAACTGAATAAGTAAAGAATAGGTTTGGATAAAGTTGTTTTCGAACTAATACCAGAACCTCCAAACTGGTGAGATCCAAAAGAGATCCCTCAGAAATATAGCATAAGGGAATGTGTCCGTTGGAACAATAATAACCATTTTCCGCCAAGATTTGAAGACATCTCTTAAAAAACATAAGAAACAGTTGTTATCTGCGAAAATTGTGAATAGGCGTCTTGTCAAAGCTGAAATTCGTTTTCGTATCAGCGAACGTACGCTACCGAATGCCGTGCTCACTGACGGAATGAAATTTGATATCCATAAAAAATTTAACGGATAAAATGATTGATTCTAGTCTGTGACTAGTGAGACTGACACGCGGATCACGAAGATGAAGAGCGGCGTCATTGATGGATTGGGCTGGGATCACTGAAACCGAAACAAGTTCATTGATTTTTGTGAAAGACGGATTTAGAATTAATAGAAAAATTACAACAATGACAAAGATAACAACATAAACATCGGTTCTCAAAATAGTAATGTTGATCTTTGAACACCGTACAGAGCACAGCAAAACACAATATAAGCTTCGCTTTCCATTGTCCTTCAGAATTATGTTGTCAGTTTTTGTAGAAATTGAAAGGCCATTGAGCAATAATTCTAGGTACCTCCTCGCGTATTTTTGGATGTAGTAAAATTTTCATTCGTTCCTTCTCCAGAAAAACTGGTCAAATAATTTACATTTTGGTGACAAGTGAAGTTAGTAGCATCGAGGCAGTGCTTGGAAATAGTCAAATCAAGCCAATTTCCAATGAAAAATCGCCTGTTTGACGGATCAAACGATTCATTTGAGTTGTAGTATGAATAATAAGAAATCTAATAGGTTCTTCAAAAAAATTTTGAGTGGGTTACGTGTATACAAAATAATTCAGAATTGAAGATTTACTAAATATAGTGGAAATGTAATATTCTTTATTAGAAAACGTGATCACTGCTTGGAATTGTCAGCTATTACGGAAAGTTATAAAACTTTTTTGGTGCAACAAGGACTTCATACCTACACAATTTTTTTCTTGAAATTCTTACACTCAAAAAATATAGTCTCATATCACAAATTCTTTCCATCATCTCAAGTTCGAGTATATGTATAAGCGACTAGTTCTCGACCACCGCGCATTTGCAGTTCTGCGCGCGTGTGGTGCGTGCGTTGGGGGTGAGAGCGCTGCCTGCTGTTCACAGGACGAGTAACTCGCCTCTATATTTATGGTTCTGCCTCGAACACTAAATAGTTACGGTGAATTGATTGAACTGTTTTAGAGAAAATATTCTGTTGTATGAAATCATGTATAGCGAAATAATTATTTCAATCACAGTATGGATTCTCACCCGATGCCAGTAATCGGGAGCGAGCCAATATTCGACAAAAAGAAACATTAAATTAAACATTATCTTATCGAAAATATGGGTAATAAAAAATCTATGTGAATGTGGATGCTTATTTAATGAAGCTCATAATTTTTTTACTTATTTAGTGACTCGGCTGCTCAATTATTTTATCCATAATATTACATTTTACGGGAGGCTGGAGAATCACTAAATGTATTTACAAGTCAAATAAAAAATTAATAACTTTACGGAGTCATTCGCTGAAGTGGTCCTTGACTGAAATTGATCACCTGCGACCTGCAGGTCTGAATGGTATTTTTAATTTACACGTAGAAGTTTCTTCTTGATTAGTTTGAAAGATTGGGTAGTACTGGGTTGCAAACAGAGGTACCGGTGCTGCATGAAGATGGTGATCCCAGTATAGCGTTGGCTAAAACACAAATCAAGTGGTCTTTGTGCCTCAAAGATAATGATTTAGATGCAAATATTTGTGGGAAATTCAGGAGAAGCGACTGCATAACAAATTGTGAATGTTTTCATGACCAAGAATTTATTAAATTTTCTTCTGCATGTTTGAAAACGTGAGCGGCTTTCTTTTAATATTCAAAAAATACCCTGTTTCATAAGCTTTGTTCTTGAAACAAATGTTTGCCAAAGAATTAGAGATGCAAATTAGTGATGTAAATTATCATAATTTACATTACGATGTGGTAAACTCACCCAATTACGATCATCGAGTACTTTGTACTCATTATATCATACCCGAGTATTGAAAATGTATTTTTCTGAGTGTTCTGTACTTCTTATTACCTAGTATTGTTATCGGATTACCACAGAATATTGCTATTCTTTTACTATTTTCAAGGGTACAGCATGCTCCACACAATACGCTCTAGACAGGACGTTCGATCTAATGTAGAATTTCTGCTCTTTGAATTTTAAGTTCTATTTCAAATAAGTTGAAAAGTCGTTACAAAATTTAGGTCTCCTGTTCCAATCTTAAAACATAAAATTCACCATTTATTACACAGGTTCATAATATTATTGTCTAAAAATTTCATGGGCATTGATGCACTTCATGATATACACGCGAAACCTTTGAGTATATGAAAACGAAATGGATTTACCTTGAAATACACATTTACTAAATTGGAGAAGAATCATTGATGAGAAATTACTTTTCTAAAAATGACCAACATATGAAAAGCATTTCATTTAATCTTAAATGGTAACCATTTTGATGCATGCGGTATATCATTTTTTTCCAACGTATCATATCAATCGGTAATTTTACAGTGAAATAAATTTGTAAATGCATTGACCACACGTTGCAAGAAAAGCTTATTTCCTGCCATCAATGATGAAAGCGTAATTGAAAAAGAGAAATCATCCAACTCCGAAATGTGTTTCCACATGAGAATTATTGAGCAGGGCTTAGACCTGCTCTCTTGAACAACCTGCTGTCCGGGGAGAACGGAGATGAGGAGGCTGTGTTGGAAATATTACTTATCGTGCCGCAAAATTATACCATAAAAATATTTCTCTACTTCGCTGTTATAAAAAAGAGTGACATGTAAAAATATTAACTTTAATGTAGATATTCATCATTTAATTCGTTAACTTAGAGAATACGGTACGTTTTGTTTTCAAGATCCACCTCACAATAGAGGTGCAAACAAGATAAATCAGTTATAAAGTACATAATTTCTTGAACATGTTGTTGATAATCCAACACTACCGCTCATTTAAACTGTCAACTGCACTAAACTCACCACGGAAAGTTTTCTTCTATTTCTGACTAAATTGTTAAGCATAATAATTTGAGCAAAATCTGGAATACATTCCTGCAAACAGAACGAGTACTCTTTACGTTATCCTTCTTTCATTACAACATGAGTATCTTAAAATTACTATGTTCCTGTGATCAGCCCTAGAGTAGAGGTTTATATTGTTCTTAATACTGCAAGCTATTTGTGATATTAGTTTAGTTGAATAATCATTTTATATGTTGTATGGTGTTCCATGAAATTGAATTTCACGAAGATGGGGGCTGAACGTTTGTGCATACACCAGTTGTCATGAACTGCAAATTTACACCTGGCAAAAAGAGGAAGTTCACCTGTCATTACAGACTCGAGACGATGTCTTCCGGACAGCAGCAAGGTCGTCAGCTACGTTGTAGGCCTAACAAAACAACGTTATCTGCAACTGTAGACATGTAGTGTAGGCACGTAATCGGACGTTGATTGAAGAGAAAATATTTCACAAAAGGCAAAAATAGGCAAAATATAATTATCAATGGTATACACCATGACCTAGAAAACGATAATAAATAAATAACATAAATTGATACTATGTTTACTGCTGAATCAAGTAAAAAGAGTCATGAGCTTATTTTTTTTTTTCATTTGATAGCGTAGGTTGCAAAAAAATTCAATTTTGTAAGCGAATTAACATGTTTCCACCTGACACTGCAAAGTATTTCTTTTTTACCGGTTGAACTCTAATCAACCTTATGATAAACGTAGTAATAAAACTACTTTTTTATCAAACCAATGTGAACATAGACGACTGTATTGTCGAAGATTCTTTTTTCAACTTGTTAATACAATTTCCTGTTTCGAATGATATCATCTTTCAGGCAAGTGGTAGTGAACTTATTTATATATTGTATCGTAGTCCTCATTAGTACATCAAAATTGTTTCAAAGTAATTGGACTCGAAAATCTAATATCCCATTCCTTTCTGCTGGAAAAACAATCCTGATCATTTAAAATGCTCTTCCCTTATTTGTTCATCTTCCAACTTGAAATAACTGTGAGAATTCTTACTTACATCACACACAGAAGACAACACTCAGAACTGTAAGCGTGCGAATTACTCTCTCTGGTTAGAAACAGTTGGTGTGCAGTCAGGAAAACATTCCAGCACAATGCTACGGAAAACGTTCAGAAAATTAATTCCTACCTTTGTTTCTTTTATTTTTTTGGAACATAGTGTAAAACGTTCAACGTATAATGTATGACTTCCCTCTGCACCAACTGATTCCGACCAACGTCAAAAGTTGTACTCACCAACACTTTCCGACCAGAGGGAGCAAATGAAAGTTATTTTTTCTAGAAGGATGTGCTACAGAGATGCTAACACAAAAGAAATTTTCACGTCGAACAGGAACACTTCAGCATGATGATATATGTACTACGAACCCGCTACAACCTCATTCTACAACTCTACACAAAAGTTGCTCTTTACGTTTCAGAATGAAATTACTGTTTCATATTAGATTACAATTTCGTTCCCCGAAATTTTGAAATCGAAAACAGGGAAGGAACCCGTGTACATTATATTAGTACATTTTTTTACATACGCTGTATCTACATAACTTGCAGACGTATCAGGCTGCAGTCAGATAGGGAAGAGTGTTTACGAATTAACCAATTTTTAGGAACTTGAGTAAGCTGTGTAATTGCGTAATCCTTCATTATATCGAACTCTATTTTTATATTTTCACACATGACTTTGAGACTCAAACTAACTATTGAAATGTTTATTGATGTTCCATCAAAGAACTTTTTTCTTCTGAGAGCAAATTCTTTCTTAGCTGACATGAAAAGTTTGTCGACCATTATCGACCAGCATTTAAACACCTATTCTATCAGGGATACTCGGATGATTTATTCGCTTTGTTTCGTTCTTTCAATACCGTCAATCAATCTAATTACATTATTGAGTCTCATGTGAGTCAATTTCACTATGAAAGTTGAAGAAAATGACCGGATAGCTTTCTCCGATGTTCTTTTAAAAACTGAACTCGAAATTTATAATCTCTGTTTACAGGAAACCGACTTTCACTGGTCTTGGAACAAGTTACTTCAGTTGTATTTATAGAGTGTATATTAAATCATGCATGAATACTATGATACAGACCTTATCGTATTCCTTGCACCCATGCAATTTTCCACCACGCAATTGAATATCTTTGAAAATCATTATTTCAAAATATGTCTCCTAAATTTTCAGTCGATAATCTCCTCAGGAAATTTTTAGGTAAAAAATTTAGCCACCTCCCATATCTCGGGGTACAGCAACGCCAACTGTGTACGTACAACTGCTCTTTTTGGATGCTTGAATTTGGTGCTGAAGAAGGAAGTTCTGTGTTTGGTTTAAGTTTATGTACCCTTCCGATCTTAAATTATGACTTTCATTACGACAAATAACGAGGCTTGACTGTATTCGTTAAAAACTTCAAGAATGCAAGAAATTAGGGTTTACGTTATAATAACAAATGTACGTGTTTTTGTTTTGTTGTCGGTAGAATTTACGTCTGGTTTATGTCTGTTTCTGCACTAAAGATGGAATCTCTATATTCCAAAACTTGCTATAATACAGAGATTCTCTTTTACGTTGATTCTTCATTTCATTTGAGTGTGAGATTTTCAGGAAACCGAGCAATTAGCACGACAAAAAACGTACAGTATTGACTTTCTTTTCTTCGCTCGTTCGCAAATCAAAACCCGGTAACAATAATTGAAGACTTTTGGCAACATAAATTAAGATCACGAAACTCATTGTATACTTTCTTGCGCGCTAATTAGACATGTTTTATTTTCCAGGATTCTCTTTGGCTCAAACCAGGACAAGATTCAGTTAAATTACGCTCGAACATCTTGCTCTTCACTATGAACCGAACTTGGAACGAAAAGTTCTGGTTGCCGGACGGTTACACATGGGCACGACTGGCGACACACCAGGAATCGAACTACAACTTGCAGGACTACGTGGCGTACTCCATTTTCGTCGGATTTGCACTCTTATTCGCGAGAAATTACTTCATCATTCCTTTAATTTTACAACCTTTGGGTCTTAAACTAAAAATCCGTTCCAAGCCTTATCAACCACCAAGCAATAATGACGAGCTTGAAATTTTGTACAAAGTCAACCGGGCTCGTCCACCTCGAAAAAAACTTGAAGAAACTGCTGAAAGAGTTGGTTTGTCTGAAAGAAGAGTGGAGAGATGGCTACGACGTAAGGCGCTCTCAATGCAAATGACTACATTGGAGAAATTTAACGATTGCGGATACCAGGCTATATTTTATTCTTTTTTTACACTTTATGGACTCTATGCAATTGTGTCAAAAGACTTTTTCTGGCTGCCAGAGAAAGGATGGGAAAGATATCCTTTCTTTTACATGACTTCTGACCTGTGGTGGTATTGTGTGATCGACTGTGGCTTTTACGTCACTCAAACTTTTTTACTTCTGACCCAGGATCGTCGGCATGATTTCTATCAAATGTTGATTCATCACGTGACATGCGTTTTCGTTGGAGTTGCTTGCATGACCATCCGAGCTGTACCTCTGCTTGCTCTTGGCATTTTTCTTCACGAATTTGGAGATATACCTTTGTGTCTCGCTAAAATGTTTTCGTACGCTGGCAAAAATACGTACAGCGACATATTTGGGGTTACATTTGCTGTTTTATGGGTCTGTTCCCGCATAATTGCCTACCCACTATGGGTGCTATTCCCAGTGTACAAAGCAACTGCAATTATAGGAGTTAAGCTGTGGTTTGGACTTTTTGTGAGTCAGTTTTTATCAACAGTATTTTTTATCCTCAACATTCTGTG
This sequence comes from Trinorchestia longiramus, assembly GCA_006783055.1. Lineage (NCBI taxonomy): Eukaryota > Metazoa > Arthropoda > Malacostraca > Amphipoda > Talitridae > Trinorchestia > Trinorchestia longiramus. Next base: position 41,352 of record VCRD01004195.1, read on the forward strand.
GACCTTTGAAATAGTTCAGTCTCTTAAGAGAAAACTTACAACCAATGCTCACATGACTGACGGACGCTCGTCGCAGGAGGAATTGTCTGATAGCGACAAGGAACAAACAATCATTGATGCGCCAAAATTCACTGAGAATAAACTTCATTTAGTTAGACGAGTCCCCGTACAGCAATCAACAGTAAGCAGAGGATGGTAGTATTTCTGGTGAAATTTTATTATTTCTGATGACTCTTTTCATAGTCCGTTCGAGATTCGACGTTTCAAGCGACTGATAATTATAATCAGCGCTTTGTGTTGACACGATAACGTGTTCTGGCATTGTAAAGTGCCTTCACACGAGGCAGTGCCAAGGAATCGTTCACAACCAATTTTTCAACCGAGAATTGAGATAAAGAGCTGAGAATCTCTCCTGTATTAGCGAATTTTTCACTTATAAAAGTCAGCTATTGTTTTATCAAAGTAACTGAAACTCATCTATAATACATCGGAAACTTTGACGGGAGTCGTCGAATTTGATCTGTGATGTAGACTCTGTATATGAGTGTTTACAATTAATACACAAACTGGTCCTTTGTTGATCTTTCAGGCGTCGTGGCATTATGCGTTACCACACATTTATTATGCACGAGACAGACGTATTTCGTGTATATTTTTGTACCTACATTTTGATTAATTTAAGCGTAAAAATGTAGTCGATATAATGGAAAAAAATCCTGCTTTTCATTTTAACTCTTCACGCTTCAAGCACAAAATTTAGATGTCCATATATATATATATATATATATATATATATATACATGAACTAGTTTTTACGAACAGACATAAAGATATTAATATACTCCTATATGTTGTTGGCAGCTTTTTATGTGCCTACATTCGAACAAGTTGACGTTGGAGCGGTCGTCAGCAGAGAGAAGTTGGCTAAGACAGCTTTCCATAAGTTGGTGCTGTGGCTTAAGGGCTGCGATTAAACGATTGTTGGTTTCATCTTCAGCAAATCGAATAAAAAAGCCACGCTGATGTGACTGCTCCTCAAAGACTTATAACTTGAGCAACATAAAGCGCTGGAACAACGAGCTTGAAATAATCAGCCGTCGATCTTCCTTGCTTGTATTTATCGTATAATGAATCAAGAGTAGCTTTCTTAACTTTGTTTATAATCTTTGGAGAAAAATATTATTTATGTTAATAATGGCCATGTACTGTTGTAGCATCAACTGCCGCAGTGACGAACACGAGTAAGGGCCTTCATTTTTGACAAGATTTCGTCTCCGGAGCAACGCTGATGCATGAACTCTTCTTTGGAAACTTAGGGTCTTAGAAGATTTTTATTGCTACCTACCTTATATGTAGTCAGCACAGCTGGTCACGGAAGTTCGTAATGACTTGACTACGTAGTTACACTGAATTTTACATTATTGCATGTTATTGCTGTCTACAGCACACACTTCAATTTTTAGTCTCAATCTGATCCGATCACGCAGGAAAAATCTTTCGTAGAGGCTACGGCGGTAAGATTCACGTTCAACATTTCATCCCGTTCCCAAGTCCTCATGTAATCTCGCTTTATATGCTAGATTTTTCTACCATACTCGGACACAAGCAGCGTCAAGTTCATTGCTAGGGTTGTTGTCCTTTTTGCTTCAGCGTAACTCGTTGACTCTGCGTTGTTCACAAATTCCATAAACTCTTTTCTAGTTCTCGTATTAATCAGTTCACTTCTAGTTATGGTACCATGGGGCTGTCTTTAACAACCAAAGCAGTCAGCAAAGCATATAGGGTTGTACAGCTAATTTATGTAATTCATGAGGGTTGCTGATCTTATTTCTGGTCTCTTCTTTATTTCTCTCTCGTCGAGGGGAATGCTGCAGCATGAGTTCATTTATTTGTCTTCTTCATCCAGTTATCTATTCACCATCAGCCTGCTAGCCTCAAGGAGATGCTTACTGTCACGGGACGATCGTGCTAAGCAAGACAGTAAGACATTAAATAATGCAAAAACAACTTCCTTGAAAAGCAACCACTAATGATAATTATCAGGTGATGAAATTAAATTATTCAATTCCCATTTATAAAAATTTCCAGATGAATTGTATAATTTGCAGCCTTCAGAAATATTCTTTCTCACACATATAGATAATCAATGTATTATTTAAACATTATCAGTTAAAATAATGTTATATTCAGTACATCGATTGAACAACTAGCAAAGATTAGATTGCTTTTACTGGCTCGACGATTTATCACTGAAAGGAATACAGAAGAAACGAGTGTGCCTTACACCTTTACATATGACGACACACCTTCACGAGTATGAGACCTGGAATATCTCTACTTATAAAAATAACAAAGTTCTACTCTTCTTATGTGTCGTCAGAAAGCGTCAACGGCGATTATCATAATATTGTAATCATTGTTGATGTTATTATTATCATCATTTTCAACATTAATATCATTATAATTACTACTACTTTTAGAATTCTTAGAAATAAGGAATTGTTTCCTTTGGCTCCCAGAGCCTCGTGCTGCCAATGTAAAAGGTTTATTATGGCTCATTTCTAATACAGTTTTTCCTCATAGAGGAAGTGACCGTTGTGAACGTTTAATAGATTTGTTACAAAGAGAATCATGAATGATTCTCCGCTGATTTGTATCCCCCAACTCTTCAGCCAATTATATTTTCAAATGACCAGTGAAATTAAGCACTAAAACAAGGAATATGAACTACAGATTAACATCAAGTTAATCTAGAAAAAAAATCCTTTTTGAATTTCATATTTTGACAACATGTGCCAGCATCCTTCACAATTTGTCATGAGTGTTCTTGGTTCAAAATATTTCTCATGTCTGTTCGTTTCATCAGACATGAGCGTAGTGATCTTAAAGAAGCAAATAATCCAGAATAAAAACGTTTAATGCACAGAGAAATTATTAATGACTCCAAAATGTGTTTCCCGATTTTTTAGAATTGAAAATAATTGAAAACTTTAACTTTGGCAATAATATATTAATTTTGCGTTCTTGATTCGGATTCAGACCCTCGGACCTCCTACATGTTTTTCCTGCTGCTTTGCCGAGTAAGTTTATTTTCTATAACACATTTCAAGAGAACGCAATTTTGCCGTAACTGTTGCATTAATAACCTGAGATTCTAACCACTTTAGAATAAATTAAAACAGTCGAACATCCAGATTCGTGAGGATTATAGTTATGTACCTGAGTTAATCGATAACTACGATGAGTTACGACTTTGTGCTTCACTGGGGCTTATCTTAAGACCTTACTTTAAATCAATGGTCTCCTAGATGATCGAGTGGATCCAGAAAAATGAAAACAAAACTTTGCATTTCCAATGAAGTTGACACTCAAGATATGATACAGCAATGCTTTTTAAAATGACTCTTTATTAAATCTTCAGGTGACAAAATTAATATTCTATAGCAGGTAAGATAGTAGCTATGTCTACGGTTGAACTACTGGAGCAAAGCTTGTAAATTTATACACAAAATTTAAAAAAATTGTGTTTTCCAAAACAGGTTACTTCGAACGCATGTTGCAATTCGTGTTTATCATTAATTTTTATTCAGTAAAATCTCAATTCAGCAATTCTTTAGGCGTAGTAAAACTGAAGAGTCTCACCTTTGCTGCGTAACTTACTCATTTCTTACACTGTTCGCTCAATGGGGGAAATTCGTAAGGAATATTTCTATGAAACGTTCTATTAGGATCTTGAACAAACAATAAAAAGTTGTTGGGAGTTCCATACAACTCTCCCGTATACTCAAATTATTTTTCTGGAAAGGAATTTTAAACATGGAAGTCCTCTAAAATACACTTGTCATGGTTCAATTTACTGAAAGCTTTAATTTCGTAGCATAAATAGTGAGTGGTTGAATGTAAAGAAGTGAAGATTTGCATGTATGTCTGTTTTCGATAGTTTTGTTCCATTATTTGCTCTTCGTTGGTTTGAACAAGCGTTAGAAATTGAAAAATAAGTCATTCTACTGTGTGTTCAATTGTATCGACTTTTTCAAATATCTTCTTTAGTGATGATGCCACTTGGTTAGATGATGGCTCTGTTTCTTTTAAATCTATGTTTAATACATAAATGAATGGCTTTTTTAGGTTCTCAAGCGCTCCTCTCAAATACAAAGACAAACTAAATACGAGAAAAGTTCTTGTGCAAATGCTATTCTTTTCGCATTTTTTTGTTATCTTGGTTTTAAATTTCATAACGCATAATTGATTTTAGCAAACCTAATAGTAATGTAAGTCTTGAACAATTATTCATAACCACAGAACGAAGACCTGTGTAATCATATACGGAAAAAATACTTCAGAAGCCAACAAAACTCCAGCCTAGAATATTATGTCTGTCAGAGATGGGTAAGTCGTTCAGTAGGTGTTCCGTGTAGTGAAATGATGTACTTCTAAAGTTCCTTAATCATTGGTAGACGTGAATGTTATGATTTACAAGCAATATATTGCAAATTTTCCGGTGATACAAGCAGCATTTAGTCGTCTAGTATTAAGAACCAATATACTGGTCTCACGAGTACCAGTACATGCAAATGCCAGTAAACTTATCTCGTGGATTTCAGTACACGTGAACACCAGTATACTGGTTTCACGCGTGCCAGTACATGTGACCACCAGTGTTGGGGAGCTGTGGTGTTCCATTTACACCTGTGTTGTATTCATAGTACTTTAAATACTTGACATTGGAATTACCGAGTAAAGAGCCGAGCTCAATCGCTCTTGAACCACCGGAAGCAGTTCGTTCTCTCTCCGGTTGGGAGCACGCAATTTCAAATTGTTGAACCATCGGCATGAGCTGATTCTTTAATTTCATGACTCGAGTTGAGGACAAACTGTTCAGGTTTAAACGTTGTTTTGTCAATGGGAAATCCATTGAGTTCTAACTCTTGAAGTGAAACGATAGCTTTTCTCTTGTGAAGCGCTTGGCATTGTTCTCCCTTGGTGTATAGCCTCGTGTTTCGTGTAAAGTGTTACTTCTTAGATAGTGGTTAGTGCTCTGTAATGAAGTGATTATGTAACGATTTTTTTTGTTTTCATTATTTTGTGCTGTCATGGCCTGGTTCCTGATGTCCGTTGAACTCCCACCTGTAAACTAGCTGACAGGATTATGCTTTCTCATAAGGGCGCTGATGTTCGGCTGTTCTGACCAGGCATCCTTCGAATCCTCACTGTCCTGACCAGGCATACTTCGGAGCTTCGCTGTACTGACCAGGCATCCTTGACTTCGCTGTCCAGACCAGGCATCCTTCGGAGCTTTGCTGTCCAGATTGAGCGACCAGGTGGGACGTGAAGTACGACTGCAACTGCTATTGTTTGGAACTCTGCAATCCAGATTTGGGTTAAGAAGGATTCTGAGTGTCGTACTCCCCGTGCCCCAGCAGCCAATGCTTAATACTTCTTTTTGTTTGAGTTAGCTCTTAGATTAGGAATTAGTGTTGTGAATAAGCTATTTATTTTTGTTAATAAATTCAGAAGCTTACTGTGTGTTCACTCCTCCTTGTGTTTCGCATCCTCGGGAACAACTAGTTTTCTGGCACCACAAATACAAGTTGGTATACTGGTCACACAAATACCCCCTTCACCAGTATACTGGCGACACAAATAAGACTTCACCAGTGTACTGGTCCCACAAATACCAGTACACTGCGTAGCTTCGCAGATGTTCAGGTATGATGTGCTTCTGACCTAAAAGCCTGCTAGTAATAAAGTTCAGTGAAAACTAAACTTGACTTCTATTTGTGGACGGAACGTGTAGATTGTTGAAGTCATTTTCGCTTTTTGAGTTTGTTCAAACCTGACCTAACGAATGAAATTGATCAACACATTAGCATTTTTCTCAAAAACAATGTTATGTATTAGCTTTTTACTGAAACTTCAGTTTTAAATTTGGCTCCACCAGTTATGAATTAAAATCCTACCCAGTCGTATTTCCCACGGGTACAAAATTAAACTTTTGGAATCTATTCTATTTCTTTCTGCAACTTTCACAGTTCTTGTTCTACAGATTGAAGCAATTTGCGCTTAAAAATTAAGCTTTTTCCGCAGGATACATTCCGTTTCTTAAAATAGTGAGCATTAAATTGGCACGGGGAAAGTATGACTTATGTTAGAGAACGGAGATAAACAACTCAGCACCCGGTCAGAGGCGGGCCTCATGTGTGGCTTGTCATCTGATTCACTTTATTAATATTTAATTATTCTTATCATTGTTATTTTGATTGACATTATTGCTCCTCGATAATTCACATTGTTGTTATTTTATTCACATTATAGTTATTTGACCCAGATTATTGATATTAGATGACTCACATCATTCTTACTTGATCCACAATATTGTTATTAGATGACTAACATCATTGTTATTTGATCACATTATTGTTATTTGATCCACATTATTGTTATTCGATTCATATCATTCTTATTTGACGACTCACATCACTGTTATGTGATTCACATTATTCCTATCAGATGACTCACATCACTGTTATGTCATCGACGATACTAATAAAGGGAAATTTTTACTAACGTAATTCGCCGGGGCAGGCCTGGGACTTTCACTTGTGTTCTTTTTTGAGCTCTAATGCTAGAATACGAAATTTTCACTTTTATGTTATCAAGAACATTTTTATTATACCCTGACATCTTTAATATGACCGTGAGTATTTTGAACATGTTTATTGTGACCATGCGTATTATGAACATGCTTATCATGGACAAGCTAAACACGAACATGCTTATTACAAACATGCTTATAATGAGCATGTGTGTTATGATCTTACTTATTATGAACATGCTTATCATGAACATGCTTTTTATGAACGTGCGTATGGTTCACGTGGATATTGTCCATCGAATGATTTTCTAATGAAGTTTTTAAAGTCAATGTTTCCCCGGTTTTAGTTCTAAAAATCCATTATTGAGAATGGAACGAAACATTTGTTGTTAATCTTTACGTCTCATGCGCAGAACTTCTTCATTTCCTCGTCTCATCTGAACAACTCTCACATTGTACTCTGGACAGTTCCTGAGACTGACCAGTAATCAATAAATAATAAAAGTAATCTTCCTTTCAATTCTGCTACACTCCCGAGGAATCAAATGTTTGTTGTTCCCGTGAATATTTCCTTTAAAATATTGTCAAATGTACATTAAAAAATTAACCACATATTTCATTAAAAGTTACGGCTTTACCTAAATGCACCCCTGCAACGAAACTATATTAATATGCGAAGATCTCAAGCCTGAGAAGACCTCAAGCCTGAGAAGAACTCAAGAGTGAGAAGAACTCAAGACTGAGAAGAACTCATGCCTCAGAAGAACTCAAGCCTGAGAAGAACTCAAGACTGAGAAGACTTCAAGCCTGAGAAGAACTCAGGCCTGAGAAGAACTCAAGCCTGAGAAGAACTCAAGACTGAGAAGAACTCAAGATTGAGAAGAACTCAAGTCTGAGAAGAACTCAAGCCTGAGAAGACCTCAAGCCTGAGAAGACCTCAAGCCTGAGAAGACCTCAAGCCTGAGAAAACCTCAAGCCTGAGAAGACCTCAAGCCTGAGGTTACTGGCACTGCGGTCCCTGCAGTTCCACGCGGCCAGTGAGGGAGTGAGACTCTCGTTCACTCAGT